>LNAR01001895.1:0-21681 GCA_001630585.1 Pseudogymnoascus sp. BL549 | reverse complement strand
TGTGTGCTCTTCGCCATCTCCCCCTCTGGATCTATGTCCTCATCACCGCCATCGGCAGCGCATTCATCAGCGTCCTCGTCGGCCGCGGCGCCCAAACCACCGCGCAAAATGTCAGCCTCACGCTTCCCGGTGAAAACCACCACCGCCGTCCTGGCGGCCGCCATCTCCGTAGGAGTGTGGAGGAGTAAGCCTCTCGTCCAGAGCTTCTTCACAGGACCAGGCGCAAAATCTCGCATCTTCGCCCTGGCCGTCGTGCTCGCAAACTACAAAAACTTCCCCTTCGTGTGGCATGTTCGTCTTCCCCCCTCCCTCCGCAGATCGCGCATCCCACTAACCCCCTCGTCCAGATACGCGTCTGGCACGGCATCCTAAGCCACATGCAATCCCCCACCTTCGACGCCTCGACCGACGGTCTCTCCTCCCCTCACCACCTCCCCTCCCTCTTCCAACCCGTCATCGTCCCCGCCCAATCCCCCGCCTCAGAATGCGACTACAACCTCCACAAATCAAACAGCACCTACTTCTCCGACCTCGACATCACCCGCTCCCACCTCGTCAGCGCACTCATGCACACCGCCATCCGCGAACTCCACAAGAAGCCAAATAGCATCATTGGACCGGACGGCAAGCCCGCCAAGGGCAACTATGGCATCATGCTCGGGGGCGTACACTGTAGCTTCAAGCGCGAGATCAAGCCGTACGAGAAATACGAGATGTGGTCCCGCTTGCTCTGCTGGGACCGCAAGTGGCTCTACGTCGTCAGCCACTTCGTCAAGGCCGGCACCGCGCGCCCGGATGGCTGGACCCTCGATGACCCCGCGGAATGGAACTTCGTCCCGCGCTTCCTGCGCACGAAGCGCCGCGCGAGGAAACCGAGAGCCGCTGCTGCTGCGGCGCCGCCGGATGTGCCAGAGGGCGCTATCTTCGCGAGCTCGATCAGCAAGTACGTTATGAAGGTTGGACGGTTAACGATTCACCCCGAGGCTGTGCTGGATATGTGCCAGTTGTTGCCGCCGAAACCGGGGGGATGGAACGTAATGGATGGGAAGAAGGAGGAGGTTGTGGAGGATAGGGAGGGCCTGGAGGAGATGGGCGGGGAGGAGAGCGTGTTGTCGCTTTTGGGGATACCGAATGGGAAGGAGGAGGTGCTGGGGAATGGGAGCGCCAATGGACATGCGAATGGACATGCGAATGGACATGCGAATGGTGCTGCGAATGGTGCCGCAAAAGAGGCGGCTGCGGTGACGGGGTGGGATTGGAAGATGGTCGAGGCGGAGAATGCGAGGGGTATGGAGTACGCGAAGCACCATGCTGCGCTCGATGGCCTGTCGGAGACATTTACGGGGAACAAGCAGCCTGCGCTTGGGTACTATACTGATATCTTTTAAGAGGATATAGTTTGTGATATACTGTTGTACTACAGGAGTTTAATTTGTATATAGGAGAGTTAGATGACACGGATAGTTGGCCAGTGTGGCCGAGTTGTATAGATGAGAATGGGTGTACATTATTATCTAGATAGAGTTGGGAGGGCCCAGAGCTCTTGGTTGCTATTCTGAGAAACAGAATATTTAGAAAGCTAAGTATAGCAGTTATCGTAATAACTAGCCCGAATATACGTGTTCAAACATTAAGCTATACATCCGAGGGCAACAAGACTGGCCAGCTTACCCCTCTCTAATCATGTCGGGACATCTATGGTGCCAGGAAAGGCTGGCCAGACGCATTGCTTCTGGCCAGGGTTTGCCTTCCCAAGGCTTGTCTGGGCATTTACTTGGCCAAAATAGCCTTGCCAGCCGCCTTGCTTCTGGCGAGCGCACCGTGGAGGCCCTCCTGGGAGTAGACGCCGTCAATGCGGTGGCTCGAGTTGAGGTTCTTGACAACCGTCATCTGGAAGCAGGTTGCGGAACCTTGGCGGGAAGCAATGGTCGAGTAGGCCAAGAATAGCTCCCAGATCTAGTTTGGTGTTAGTTTCTATGTTGGCCAAGATTGGTAGTATGTGGGACTTACTCTGAACCATCTCTCGCCGTAGGTAGTCCTGATCTTGTCGGCGTTTCCGAGCCAGTTTCTGTACCACCTCCAGAGAGTACCAGAGTAGTGGACCCCAACGGTGTCGACACTGTGGATTCCAAGTTAGCTCCTACCACTGTGTAGTTATTTGCTGTCTATTGCTTACCTCTTGACTTCGAAACCGGCGCTCTCAAGGCAGCCAATGTAGAAGCTCAATGGAGTCGATGCATCCGCTCCAGGGAAGATGTACTTGTTCAGGAACAAGCCCCAGATGAAGTCCTCGTACTGCCATGACTTGCGCAGGCCAGAGAGCTGAACGTACATGGCTCCGTCATCCTCGAGCATATCGTAGCACTGGCGGAAGAAGGTGGTAAGACGACGAACACCGACGTGCTCAGCCATCTCAAGCTGCGTGATCTTGTCGAACTTTTGGCTGACAATGTCGCGGTAATCGCTGCAAAGGATACGGCTCTGCTCCTCGGGGACACCAGCCTGTCTGAGCGCGTCGTTACCCCATTCGGTCTGGTTGTGAGCGATAGTGACACCGGTGACCTTTGCGCCGTAGTTGACACTTGCGAATCTAGCGAGAGTTCCCCAGCCACAGCCAATGTCGAGCATGGTCTCGCCCTCCTTGAGGCCGATCTTCTCGCACACAATAGCCATCTTGTTATCCTGCATCTCCTCGAGAGTCTCCTCACGAGTTGTGTCCGAGATTATACCAGAGGTGTAGATCATACGTGGTCCAAGGAACCAAGCGTAGTGGTCATTGCCGCGGTCGTAGTTGGGGCGCACCTGCTCGTCGTCCTGGGAGCGGTTGTGCAGAAGGACATCCGGCGCGAAGGTGAAGAGGATATAGTTGAACAGGTCCCAGGTGAAGTTGAACGTTGCCCAGTCGTGGCGGTACTCCATCACGTCAAGGCAGTCACCGTTGAAGTCAACATCGCCGCTGAAGTACTTCTCGAAGAAAGTCTGCATTGGGATCTTGCTGCTGCCAGTGTACTTGGCACGGTCGGCATCCTTCTTGAAGGTGAGGTAGTGCTCGACCGGGCGTCCTGGAAGCTTGACCTTCTCATTGATTCGCGGGCTGTAGGTGGACATGACCGACCAGAATGCCAGGAGCAAGGGGACAAAGGTGAGGAGGGTGAAGAAGATGGTCGTCTTCAGACCGCCGCCAATCTTCCATGCCAAGTATGTGGGCACACCAAGAATCACACCGGCGAAGATGAGGTTGGAGAATTGCTCATTTCCAGCTCCATCCGCAGGAAGCGGGGGGTTATGGATAGCTGGCGACTGCGCACAATTGAATTAGCTGAGGGCACAGCCAAAAGGGCGCCAAAAGAGCCGGGATAGCTGGTAGAACGTACATCAGTGGTCTTCACCCCACAATCCTCTCCGGTGTCAAAGGATCCGGGTGCCGCCTTGGGCGTCTTGATGAAGTCAATGTCAGCCGTGAGCTGGCTGCCATTTGGTGCTTTGTCCGACATCTTGGGCAGTGGATTGGACGTTGTTTACACAGAAAGTGATGCGTGTCGTCTACGAAACATGTGTACTCGACTATTTGTACGCCGCCCCGCTCCGCCCCGCCCGGTCGGCCAATGCGCGTGCACAGGCCAATTGCCGATTGAGAGCTGTGCTTTCATATGAAAGACATATAAAAACGAACCGGAAGCACCTCCATAACGGCTTACGCAGCTTCCTTTATTCTTCCCTTTTATATCTATCTCCGAAGACCATGATACCATTTAATTCCCACTACCACCGTGTCACTCTCTCTATCACCCAACCCCAGGCACATATATTCCATTTTGCAGCCATGCCACTACCTTTTGCCATTGGGGGTCCGACGACTTGCTTCCTAAGAGGTAATGGGGTTGAAGGCAAACGGACAACTTCTAAGAGCTGTTAGCATCGCTATAATCGTAATTGCCGCTGGTGCTGCTGTCGTCGTCGTTAGATAATGCTATGTCGCTGCAGTTACCCATCAAGGAAATCGATTCATCAAGGCCGGAGTTGTAACGAATACCCTCTGCCCGAGGAGCAGGTTCAGATATCCGCCTGAGTACTTCAACCAACGTTCCCTCGAATTCAGCATCACCAGTCCCTCGCTCAAGAAGCAGTTCCACTACTCCAGCGTTGCCTTTAATTGAGGCTGCCCATAATTCCGAGAGAAGACGTCCAGGCCCAGTGATATCTGCACCAGCATCAAGTAGCAACCCCGCAACTTCCACGCTTAATTCCGACCAAGAGCTTACTGAGATGTCTCGAACCACTGAATTGTAGCTGAGTTGCTGCTCTCTGGGCAGCATTGCATTCTCAAGCAACTGCGCTACAAGCTGTCTGCCTTCGGACTGCGACGGCCTGGATGAAACTGCTTGTAATGCCGTGCCATACGTACCTGCTGTCGTATTGACATTCGCTCCATTATCGAGAAGAAGCTTTACAAGTTTTGCATCCTCGCGGAGCACTGCAAATTGTAGCGCAGATGGATGGCCTTCTTTTCCCAAGTTAACGCACGCCCCCTTCTCAAGTAGAAATTCAACGACTGCTAAATTCCCCCGCGATGATGCTTCTTGTAGCGGAGTAAGCGGGTTTCTTGTCAAGTCGTTAACGTTTGCGCCATATTGGTGCAGCAACTCAACAACAGAGATGTGTCTCCTCGAGGCTGTCTGTATAGCCGTGCCGTAGGTGCTTCTTTCATTGACACGCGCGCCTTTTTCCAAAAGTAATTTTGCAACTATGAACGCGGTGTGTTCATCTTCCAAGGATGCAGCAAATTGTAGTACTGTGACATACGGTTCTAGTGGTTCTTCCACCGAATTATTGTCGGGTAATAACTCTAGGGGGACGTAGAACCAGTCTAAGAACAAATCTTGGCTCACTAGTGCAGAATCGAGTCTGGAATTCGGATTTGCACCATTCTCGAGCAGCAGTTTAATAAGTGCAATGTGAACGACCGGTGAAGTGATGGCCGTTGCGATGGCCGTCTCATTGTGATCTCCCCTTGCGTTTGCGTTGGCACCATGATCGAGAAAGAGCTTGATAAGTGAGAGATCCGGCGCGCGTGTTTTTCTGACTTCACCCCAAAATGACCTGCTGGAACTCCTATCAATTCCGCTCTTCACAGCTGATATAAGTACATTGCCAACCATTAGTGTTTCGCCGTGAACATCTGCACAAGTGCCCAATAACTGGCTTACGATCTGCTTATTCCCTCCGTAAACTGCCTTTGTGAGAACATCTGTGTCGATATTCGCAGAAGTAGCTTCTTCGGCATCTAGGAGAATCCCAACTAACACCGCATGACCTGACTGGACGGCATAGTACAGTGGTCTCCGACCCTTGGAATCTTGATAATTTACCATAGACGGGTCGTTTCTAAGAACTTCGATAGCAGCACTTGAAATATTTGCTATAGACGCTATGTGAAGTAGTGATGATATTAACTGGCCACCACGTTTTAAAGTGGGCAAATACACGCTATCGGCTGGTATCGTTTCAAAGAACAATCGATGGGGACGGAGACCTAGGCGCTGAATAAGATATTTCTGCGAAATCTTATAGTGATTGGCTCTTTCAGCGTGGATGGACCAGTGACTTAGGGCATATTCGGCGAATGGACGACGATATCTCTCCCAAATACAATCGTAGTCATGTGAAAACGGAACGTCCTCAAATTTTAGATAGTTGATACACGACTTGCATAAGCGATCGTGGCTTTGGCCGATGATGCTATCTGCCAATGATGAGAGCTTATTTTCATCCCAAGCTGTGGGAACCAGATGTCGAACGAGGTTTAGTCCGCCCGATAGGAGGAAATCCTTGATGGATTGATGAATGAACTGTACTGTAGGACCATAGAACCTTCGGCCTATAGTCTCCACCAAGCCGCCAGATATGCTGATGATCAATGTCTCCATGTCTTTATCACTCCGCACGAAATCTTTTGAATTTCTGCAGGATTGCCCGCGCTCGTCAACATAAGCGTCGTCTGAGGCCATCGCAAACCGCATATCTGCCACGGTGAGAGGGTACCTTGCTAGACAGACCCATTGCATGAGAAGCAGGGTTTTCGGCCGATATTGAAACTCTACCACATTGGTGAGAATATGTTCGTAAACTTTATCTAACCCTTGAGGCACTTTATTGAGCTCTTTCATAATACAATCCAGAGATTGTCCGTCTCGACAACGTTTAAATATGAGCCGAACAACAAGGTATGCCCATTGAAAGATGTTTTGGGACCGCTCGACAACAGCCATCTGAAGTTTTTTGAAATCTTCCTGTGCTGACATTGCCATGCCGTGACTTTGAATCTCGAAGTCAAACTTTTGATCCACATACGTCTTGATGTCTCCCGTATTTTCTTTCTCGACATAGACTTTCAAGCATATGTTAGGCGCGATAACCGGGTATTTTCGACATGAAATGCAGATTCTTGCGTTGCAATTTCCAGCCCTGAGCTTCGCGTTTAATTCGTGAAAGTATGATGCAAGTTCACTTCCGTCGGCGCCAGCTTCGTCTAATGCGTCGACAAATAAAGTGATAGTCCTGGACCGTGCAGCGCATACAATGACTTCAGAGAAGAGGGATTCGCATTCTTTGACATGCCACTCCCATCCAGCCCCAGCGCTACCGAACTTTGCCTTCTCTTCAAAGACATTTCGTATTTGCGGCCTAATAAAATGGACCTGGTCATAAAGCTGATGGAGCAAAGTGCGAAACATGCCGACACGTGTTTTTTGCAACACGGTTCCTCGGCCGTGGAAAAAGTAAGCAAGAAACACTTCTCTACCGGGGATGAGGGTTTTGTGGGCTTCATTGTAGATAAATGACATCAAAGTTGATTTGCCTGAACCTGGACTGCCTTGTATCCAGAGCAGCTCGCAATTTTTCTCTAGCCACTTTGTATAAGCTGCATTTTTAAGAATCCACGCACAAGTATTTTCGTATGCTTGGTCTGCTTCTTGTCGACGGTAGTTGATTTCTGGGAAGGACAGCGACTGAAGACAGGCTTCACGTCTGTTAGTTTACGCCGTTAAAGTATAAATTGAGACTTGGAAAGACGTACATAAATCTTCCGAAGTAGTCACCTTGCTCTTAGCTGTACGGATGTAATATTAGATAAAACTAACTTGCATTGCACGTATCGAGCGCGGCTAACCTTCATTAATAGTACCAACCCAATCTTGGAGTACCCTCAAAATGGATATATAGCTTTTACTGTGTTTATGAGGGAAGCGACATATAGTTCTGTGATCACAGCCGTGCATGGGCACAATTCTCTCGTCGAGGATACCCATGATCCCAGAAAACCCATCAACAATCTAGGGGTAACGTCAGAACTTGTAGGGATACCAACCGAAAAAGGGAAATTCTTACCAGCTTGTTTGCAGGTGGCGTTTTGTCTTGCTCAGTAAATGATGCAATCTTAATATCTCGCATTTGATTCCTGAAATTCGTAGAAATATCATTTAGGCTTTCCGAGTCCTTCTTAAGAGACTTTATGAGATCCGATCTCATAGATCCAACATATCTTGAGGTTCCCGATAATGTTATATTGACCGCACTTGCCAAAAGTGCCGGAAATTCAGCTTGCGAAGAGCCGCGGTGTGGAGTGGCAAGGAAAGCGATTCCTACTACTGATTTCGTTATAGTCCCGAAGTCCCTGTCATCAAGTTTGGCAGTTATAAGTGCCTATTTTGCTGTGAGTAAAAGGCAAGGCAGAGGAAGGTTTTTGCATACGTTTTTGACCACAATTCCGCCCATGCTATGACAGATGAATATGATAGGGCGATCCTGATCCTGTTATGCATCAGTAACATTCACCTCAACTGGGAGAATATAGTCAATGTGCAACCGACCGTTTTGCTAATTCTCTCCCCTTTCAAATCATTCAACAGGCTTAAAGAGAATGTGCCGATAATTCCCGTGCCGTGCGTGAAGTATATCTCAGAGGCGTATCCATAAGTAAAGACCCGTGCGCCTGGAAAATCCTTTGCCAGATCATTCAGCCAAAGGTTGCCATTTTCATGAGTCCAAGTTCCATGAGAAGTCCCGTTCAGTCCATGGACCGCAACGATGTCAATGGAATCCGTGTCTGGCCTTGAATCTCCCGCAAGGCTGTCAGCAGTCGGGGCTCCGATTCGAAATAGGCCATATTTCTCGGGGCATGTGTCTGAGGGACCAGGACAGCTTGGATGAGAGACCGATCCTGCAGGTAGCTGTGAACTAGACGGCAGCCCTGAACGTTGGGTGGCATCAATAGAGGGCTCTGGAGTTTGTGGCGTACCCGTCGAAGGCCCCTCAGCAACGGCCAGCTTTGCTGCTGGCGAACGAGAGCGAAACCGTCTCTTTATGCCGTCAACAAACGAACTCTTAGGCATATTGCAAGCTAGGCACGCCGATAGCTCAACGGCTATCGTCAATCGTATGAGTGCGACTCCAACCAACAAGTCGCAAATCGAAGCCAAGCCATCTTGATGTGCAAACGCCGCAAGGCTGCGGCGGCTGTCATAGGAATGTAACCCTGTCCAACCACAAGCCACAAGGTCTCCGTCAATCACAGCCGCAGCTCAATGCACAAAAACCACGTAAACCAGGCTGCAAGTGCTGTGATCACGTTTTATTGAGGGAGTCCCTGGAGCGAACAGATCGGCCTCCAAGAAGCTGCATAATTGGTCAATATCTATAGATACATAAGGTGCCTGACAATACTCAAGTAAGAATAAAACCGCAGGAGATAAGACCACGCCACATATATAGTTTTTGCAAACTTTTAAAAGGTGGATAGACCTTTTAGCTTTCCTGTTATATAGCTGGTAGAAAAAATATATACATACTATATTCGGCGTCAACTACGCCATAGTACATTTTTACTTTGCAGTACGTACCGATTGAAGACCCAATAGATTATTGCCACTCACCATCTGCCGGACCGGAAATGTCGGGGAAGACTAGGGTCTTGTCATTGAAACGCAAGCCCCACCCCTTTCTCCATTATAAATCTCCACGTACAGAGCGAAGCTGATTCAGGTAACATCTCACGCGACAGAGAACACATCGTCCACTCGTATTCCCAATATTGCGATTTGTATTTCAAGGTGTAACCTGGGAATTTCTCTATCTGTGGAGTAATTAGTAAGTAGTTTGCTACAGTAGGTCCGAATTGATACGCGATGATGTAACAGAGTGTGGAGGATCGTGCCACGGACTATATATACATATGAGATATCACTCCACTTGCTGCTGACATCTCAACATCTATAATTTGATTAGCTCTAGGTAAGCGTTGATCGTTGTTGCTTCATTATAATCATGACGACTTCCTTTACAGCGCTCCCGATTGTTTCGTTGTCGGCTTTGTCCGAGACGGAGTCCGATCCAAAGGCTCTCTGTGCGCTATCTACAAAGCTCAACGAGGTCTTTTCTACCACTGGATTTGCATATCTCGTTGATCTTCCCCTCACATATACCCATGAAGATGTATTTGGTCTTTGCGATTCATTTTTTGGTCCCGAAGGTCTTACGGTGGACGAAAAGTTGAGACTTGCAAAGAAAACTTTTGTCAAGTCAAATAACAATACATATAGAGGGTAAGTACAGTTACAGTCCATCCATTTGCCGCGAATAATACGGCTAACGCGTGCTAGATACTTTCCACCCCAAGCAGGCAGTGATAATTTAAAGGAAGGCTTCGAGATTGGTTCCCCAACCTCGACGGTGTCGCCATCGAAGCGCGCCACCAAATTCAATCTAACCGAGCCCAACGTCTGGCCATCTGGCCATGGAGAGTTCCAACACCGGGCTGAAACCCTCTATCAAGAACTTCAGGACATGTCTGCACGTCTCCTTACTGTTCTAGCAGTGTCTTTGGGACAAGTGCCAGAGTACTTTGATTCTTACCTGAAAGATTCCCTTAGCACTCTTAGATTACTACATTATCCGCCTCTCCCAAAGGAGCAGAAGGAGCAAGAGCTCATTTGCACACCTCACACCGACTCTGGAATTTTAACCGTTCTTCACCAGGATTCAACTGGTGGTTTGGAAGTTCTTAATTCGGATGGCGAATGGATCGCAGCTCCCTACATTCCAGGAAGCGTTGTTGTTAACATCGGAGACTTGATGGCCAAGGTCAGCGGTGGAAGGTGGGTTGCTACGATGCATAGGGTCAGAGCCCCCAAGTCTGGAGGAGGGAGAAAGGGGAGGTATTCCGTGCCGTACTTCTTTGAGCCAGGTATGAACTGCGAAATTAAGGCGGTTGGCCAGGATAGCGGAGTCATATATGGCGAGCATGTTTTGGAGAAGATGAAAGGATGGGTGGAGTTTCAAGATGTAGACGGAGAGGTTGATAGTTAGAATGTCTAGTTAGATGCAGAGTATATAGCATGCCCGCAATAGCTAGAGACTTTCTTCATTGCTACTTGACACCATCTGAAGCGATCGATAATAATGCCAGCCTAACGACAGTAATCGCTGTGATCACGCCCACCATCAACACAACCGTTGCCACAGTGTGACTTCCACTGAATAACACCATTGTTGCCTCCCACACAGTAGAAAAGATCCCCTTGGCCGTTGTTGAGGAGTTGTTGGCCTGCGTCGAAGACAGCTTGATCAATTTGTGCCTTGTAGTTCCCTGAAAAGATGAACCAGTAGATTTGTTCTTGGTCTGACATGGAGGGGATTGCTTTACCAACGGCCACAAGGGTTTTTCCACAGTAGTTAAGGCCAGGCTTGCAGTTATCCGCAATTGCGCTGGTTGCAAAACAGCAACGACTGTAGCTATGAGTGTAAGTTGCATTGTGGCGACAAAGTGAAATGTAGTTTTGATTCAAGTGATGGGAGGTAAGATGCTACAGTTGTAGTTGAAGATTGCGTTGGATGATGTCTGGACTGAGTCCGAGAAAAATACATGTCTGGGAGGATAAGGTGCCTTTATAGTGGCGGTCTTCTATATTTGTAATTAAATCACACTGCATACTCTAAGTGCCTATAAATGTTATAGACCTCTGCATTTGTACACTGGAACTAACTTGTCGACAACCTATAAGCTTGATAAACGTGATGCTGGGTAACATTAAATATTTTGGTTTGTAGGGTGAATATATGGCTAACACCCGAGACAATGCGCCCTTTCAGAAAGCTATGTTACATCTCCTTACTAGGAATTGGGCTTCAGCAATAGATATAAATCTCATAGGTTACTTAGTTAATCAACTTTGCTGTTATATAATGTCGCAACATTATATACGGTGATATTCTGTGTCCATGCTATTTATGATAAAACGTTGTTGGCTACGGAATCCGCTGCCATTTACGTAGAGCTCCCAGTTATGCCTAAAGAGACACTCGACAGACAAAGCGCTAAGGAATGGTCTTACAGTTGTACTTAAAATTTACAAGAGTTGTCCTACATACAATTTATCTGCGGCGCTTACTGTTGCAATTCCATACATTATGAAAAGTGGGAACATGTATGCATGCGCACGCACACGGATGAACTTTAATTTGCAAATATTTCAAGGCACTACAAACATAGCAAGCATTGCGGTCAAGCTACCAATCAGTTGTCTTTATATGGACCGTTATATCGTCGTAAAAAAGGGATGCATCTTCCAGAACCAGAAAGCTCACGAATTAAACCACTGATTTTGCAACGGTTCCACATGAAGTCCACAAACACGTGACTGGCCTTACTTGCATCTCCTGGTTAAGCGCCAGTGCATAATTACAAGACGCGTCCGAGACGTGTGCAAAGCGCTTCAGTCGGTCACCCACGGCGCGTTTCGGCGCCCGAGCCAATTCAGTGGAAGCTGTATCTTGAGATAGCGCGTACCGGCCCTAGTCCGGCGCGGGTTGATAGGTAAAATGGATAACTGTGGGGTCGTGGACATCGCTAAGTGGTCCAAGTGGTTGTTCCTTGTCCCTGAACGCCCAGAATGGAAGTTGGGGATGAGAAGATAGGCAGGAGCTCGCGTGACACTTTGACAGACAGGTGAGTGATATCGCATATCTTTTCCCTATGCAGGGAGAAGAGAATGCGTATTGGGATATAGTGTATAGGAATGAGGAGCTAGATCTTCTCGTATCTAGGTTATATTGCAGGAGTGCTTGATAAAGGGCCCGCGATTGCTTGATAAAGGGCCCGCGATTGCTCTTTTGTTTACACCGTCTTCACACTGCTCCCTTCTAGCTTCAATTTCTATTTTCAATAGAAATATCGTGAGAACAGTCAAGATGCGTCTCTCAACCCTCTCATCTGTGCTATTAGCGGCTACATATACTCTCGCTCCAGTCAATGGCTTGAACATCCTCCTCTCTGTATGTTCTCTCGCTCTCCAACCCCGGAATCGCGCTAACACTTTCCTAGAACGACGACGGCTTTGGCACTGGCAACATCCGTGAGCTCTACCACGCCCTCAAGTCCTTCGGCCACACCGTCTGGATCGTCGCCGCCTCTACCAACCAATCAGGGGTTGGCGGCACTGTCGTCTTCACTACCTCCAGCAACCTAACTACAGACTCGCAGTACGGTATAATCAAGGCCGGCGCTCCGTCCTTTGGGCCTGATCCCTTGGATAACCAGATTTGGTACTACAACGGCACACCGTCTGCATGTGTGCAAGTGGCCCTCGACCATATCCTGCCGCTTCACGCGCCCTTCTCCGTCCCGGACCTGTTCATCTCTGGTCCTAACTATGGGACCAACCTTGGTCCTTTCGTCTTCACCCTGGCCGGCACTCTTGGCGCCGCCTACACTGCCATCGAGCGCAACATCCCCGCCATCGCCGTCTCAACTGGCAACAACGGCCAGACGCCTTACTTCTGGGTCAACGAGACCACCCCCGCTGGCCTGCCCGACCCATTCACCATCGCAGGCCGCCTTACCGCCAACCTGGCACAGACTCTGATAGACGCAACCAAGGGTAAACGCGTCCTGCCCCTTGGCTACGGCATCAATGTGAACATTCCCAAGATAAGCTCGTACACGGACAACAGCTGCATCAACCCCCCATTCATTCACACCCGCCTCACGGGCGGCGCGTACGTGGATGAGGCTGTCTTCAACGAGACAACGGGTCTCTTCACTTGGGCCAACGTAGACACCCAGGGCGTGAACCAGTGCATCAATGGCGACTGTTCGCTGCCAGGGGAGACGGTTCTTTTGGCTGACGGCTGCAAGTCGTCCGTTAGTGTGTTCACTGTCGACTATGACGCTCCAAGTGCTGAATGTGGTGGTGCTACCTCGGTTAAGGGCCTGTTGAGCAGCCTGGTCAATGAGGCGGATGCGAACCCTTTGATCCCTGGGCTCACGGGCAGTGAGGGCGTGTTTGGTGGGAATGGAACTACACGCGATAATGCGACGGTGACCAGAGGGGTCCCGAGTGCGACAGCGACGACAGCGATTCCTGGGTCAGCGGCTCGCGAGGCTGGAAGCATTGGCGCTGTGTTAGTGACGGTTATGGGCGTGATGGCATTAATGCTTTAGTTATGGCTGTGTTGCAACACCACCAATTTCCATAGGGTATACGCATATAGTCATGATGATTTTTTTTTATAGAACTTACTTCATATATAAATTTCGAGAGATTTAGAGTAGAGAGAGCAGCATAAGGATTCGAGGGGGGACAGTTATGCCGAGATCAGGAGCCGCTTGAATGTAACGCGATGTTGTACTGGCGATAATTCGGTCGGGTTCCGAATGCCAAGAAGAAAGACGCGTGGCATGCATTCTTTCCTCTTTTCCATGTCTCCACGGAAAGTAATAATCAGCTGCAGTTAGAGTAGAGTTAATTGTATTACCACGTGTTTATTATTTCTCTTTTCAATAATAAGCTTTGACTACTGTTGCTCAGCGTGCTTATCTCCTCCAAGCTTCACCATACAGAGACTTCTGAAACTGGCTGACTGCCAAACCCCCCCTTTGCCTTCATGTGATCGAAAGGCACACCCTCACATCGCCTGGTTTGTGGGCTGAGCGGAGGCAATGCTTACTTCTTGAATCTGTGGTCGTATGTTATATTTCTTGTTTTCTTGTGATATAAATAATTATGGGTCGACCACGTCTCCCAGCGCCACGATCTCGCAACATTATAACCCGACAGCAACACTGTTTACGGGAAACTCCGCGTCAACATGAACCTGTTGTTGGACTTTACCACTTGTTATTCACTAGCTGTGATTTAGTTAAAAAGGCACTTGAGAAGCTTCCACGGTAGTTCTGGAGCATTGTGGCTAAGCCGTAGTTTTGCCGCGAAACTAGCCTACATAGCCCGAGACAGGCCCCTTAAAAGTCAGGACGCGCGTTCTAAAACGCAGAAGCATATTGAGTTTATGTGGACCCTATAGAGCTAGAACTTCCTGCTTTATATTCAATCGCATCTAATTGGCCACGCCGATGTTTATAGTTAAAGCAATTGAACTTTTAAAATGGGATTGGGACGGCATGGCGATATAGCGCGGGGAACGATATCTATCTCCAGCATCATGGCCACGCCTCCATCTAAAATTAGTTCCCATGGTGTACGTGGACTCGATGAGAATCATCATGTAGAGGAGGTTCGGTGAGTGTATATATGATCTTAATGATCATCTAGATTTTCCTATTCTCATTCCACCCCTATCTCATCCTTATCACTCAATCTACCCTGCAAACTCTCACTTCAAACCATGCATTTCTTCAGCACTCTCATAGTTGCATCGGCCTTCGTGGCCAGCGGCGCCCTCGCTCACCCTGGCCATGATACCCGCCACGAGATCGAGGAGCGCGCTGCATTCATGAAGAACAGCAAGCGTGATCTCAGCCATTGTGCTGAGAAGCTGAAGGCCCGCGGTCTTGAGGCGCGCGCTATTCAAAGACGCTCTGCCATTGCAAAGGACATTCGCGAGAAAAGGGGCCTTTCAACCAGTGAGTATAGAAAATGACCCTCTGTTGCTCCGCTTACCATAGTACAGGCGCCCCTTACCTCCGCGCAAGAGACGCTGCTTCCGTTCTGAACACAACTCATCTTTCTGATGTCAACTACACACCCCTCACCCCGGAGACCACCCTCTTCTCCAGCAACAACTCCTGCATCCTCAGCCCTGAGGTGACCCAAGGCCCATACTACGCCAGCGGAGAGTATATCCGCCGCAACCTGATCGAAGACCAGGAGGGTGTCGAGATGATCATCGACCTCCAGGTTATCGACATTGTCACCTGCGAGCCCGTCGTAAACAGCATGATCGATTTCTGGCGTACGTCCCCCTTCCCTCCAACCTACCATCACATATCCATCTAACCCCACCCCAGACTGCAACGCCACCGGTGTCTACTCCGGCGTCGTCGCAAGCGGCAACGGCGACTCCACCGACGAATCCAACCTCAACGCCACATTCCTGCGCGGTCTCCAGCCCACCCAATACGACGGCGTCGCCCAATTCACCACCGTCTTCCCGGGCCACTACACCGGCCGCGCCCCGCACATCCACGTCCTCGCCCACTTCAACGGCTCCGTCCTCAGCAACAGCACCTACGGCGGCGGAACCGCCTCGCACGTAGGCCAGATCTTCTTCGACCAGGACTTGATCTCCCAGGTCGACACTGTGGCGCCTTATAGCGAGAACACCCAGCCGCTGACTACCAACGCCGAGGATTCCATCTTCTCTGAGGAGGCAGCGACTTCGGACCCGGTGGTGGAGTACTCGCTGATTGGTGATACTATCGCGGATGGTATCTTTGCCTGGGTTTCGTTCGGCGTGGATCTCACGCAGCAGTTCACCGTTACGCCTGCCTCGACGCTGACGGAGAATGGTGGCGTTGCGAATGCCAACTCTGGCATGGGTGGTGGACCAGGCGGACCAGGTGGAAACTCGACTGGTGGCCCCCCATCTGGCGCCATTCCATCTGGAGTAGCACCCTCTGGCGTGGCCCGGGTCTAGAGGATTACCTCGGCTCAATGGTCCCGTGTTTGTTGAGGTAGACTAGTCGACCTATATGTAGATATTCTATTATTCTCTTATACTATATTAAATATGCAGTCTGTATATGGACGCTACAACGACGCGCGACTCATGGTATCCTAAACTCCAGTCTATGCTGTGCGCCAATAAATCCAAATCTATCCACTACCGGCACCTCACACCTTCTCGCCATTCTCTTCCACTCCACCTCTTGCAACCCGCGCCTCATCTGGCCTCTCCTCCCCCGCCTCCCTCTCCATCTTCTCCGTCCTGGCAGCCCTCCTCTTTTCATCAACAGCATCTCTCCAACCCCTTCCCCACTTTACTGTCGCCGCAGCCGCGAGTGCCGCAACGACCATAAACCCCGCACTGATCGTTGAAAACCATCCAACCCCAATACTCTCCACAGCCGGCAACACAACCGCCGTGCCCATTGCGCCAAAAAGATACCTCACCATGTAGTTCCCCGCTATAACCTCTGCTCCGAGCTCTGGCAAAACATCAAGGCAGTAGGTGTTTAGACTTGGGAAACAAAACAGCTGTGCCACGCCCTGCACAAATAGACATATGACAGGCACAGGGATGCCTCCGACGGCCTGATCAACGCTCCACCCATAGATCAGCACCGAAGCAGGGATTGCAATGCCGAGAAAAGGAATCCCGCTCCGCAGTCGATCTTCAGGAACACGCTCCCCGCGGATCTCAATCCACTTCTTCGTCGTATGATCTGCCCATCGCCCGCCCATAAAAGTGCCCGCGAGGTATCCAGCCCCAGGTGCCAGGTAAAACAACCCCGCCTGCATGGGACTTGTAAGACCAAAGCGCGGATTCAGCACGTACCGAATCGGCGTGAGCAGACTGTACATGTTCCACACCAGACTGCTGCTGCAGAGTGAGATGAGTGTGAGAGGCGGGTACTTGAATAGCGCGATGACGCGCCACGGGTTTGTGAGCTGAGCAAGAACGGAAGCTTGCTTGCGTAATGGGAGGCCGGCGAGGAGGTGCGTTTTGGTCTGGTGAATGGTCTCGGGAAGGAGGAAGTATGAAAGAACTGTGCCAACAGCGGCAAGTCCAGTTTGGAGGTAAAATATAACGCGCCAAGAAGTGTAGGTTACGATGATACCACCAATGAAGGGGCCGAGGGCCGGTCCGATCAGCGTCCCGGAGAGGAACCATCCCATGGCGGTGGCACGCTCGGTTGGGCGGTAGATGTCACCGAGGACGGCAGCACCGACAATGAGGAAGGATGTTCCTTCGAAGGCAGTGAGGATACGGAAGACGAAAAATGAGGCGAGGTTGGGGGAGAGGGCGGTGCCCAGGGAGCAACAGGCGAAAAGGAACGCGGTAGAAATGCAGACCTGGGGGTGTTAGTATTTATTTTCATAGGTTGTTACGGGGTCGAAAGAAGGGATAAGATGAAAGGGGCAGGGAGAAGGAATAGGGGCAGTCCGAGGGTTCCTATGGTCACTTGACGGAGACGCTTTAAAAAACTTCTATTACCCCCCATAGCCCTTTGACCCCCCTCCACCCAACGCCCAACCCGGAGTATCAACAAAAGAAAAACAAAACCTACCCATCGCCTCCCAAAAATCTGACTCGCCGGCCCCCAAAAACACGGCGAAATCCCCATGAACAGCATATACAGCGCGCTACTGATATTAATCACCGTTCCCGTGGTGTTATACTCGGATGCCACCTCAGGGATAGCAGACAGCACCGTCGTGCTCCCCATCGGCGACAGGAAGCTGCAGTACGAGACCAGCGCCACGATGATGTACTTCCGCGAAGGAGTAAGACGATCATAGACGCTGTCATCGATAGCAGGATGAGATATGTAGGCGGCTAGGGGCGCATCATGCGAGTGGGAGAGGCATGTTGCGAGAGCGGGAGCGGCGGGTCCCGTGGTGGTGTGGATGGTGGGGGCGGAGCTGGAGGATGTGGACGGCCGATGAGGTCTGGAATCTGGGGTATGAGGGCGCTTGGCGTCTGTGTCGTCTGGGGAGGACGAGTCCTGGGAGCTCGTGGGGAGCGGGGGGACGGGGGTTGGCGTCGACATTGTAAGGTGTTATATAGTGTCGATCGGGGTTAGATTCATGGTATAGAGTAGAGCGAGGGACAGGACGTTTTTTGCAGTCTCCTGGTCATTAAACCCGCGAGTCTTTTAAAAAGAAAAAGTATTTGCCACTAGGATTAGACAGGGGCGATGTGGTGGCGGACTAGAAATAAACGCAGCCGTAGAAGCTATTTCCGTCTCAACTACAGGAATATGCTTGCTGGGTAACAACGAAGCAAGAAACTAGAAGAGGAGAGGGCAAAGGGACATAATAAAGTAAAGTAAAGAAATGACTCCTACCTACCTTCCCCATCCTACCCATAAAACCGGCGCAGCAATCCCTGGGCCGAAGATCGGGCCAAGGCCGCGATAAGGCATTGGGATGGGCTGGAAGTTGTGGAGGGGGATGAAGTGTGGAGAAAAGATTCTGGAAGCTAACCAGCGTCCGGCAGTTAGTTCCAGTTCTTTTACCCCACCACCGCAAACAATGATGCCTTTTATAACAACGATATTCCCCATATCCAGGCCACTGACATACCCATATCCTCATCTTCATTCATCCTATTCGTATTTTCCCCATCGTCCTCGCGCCGCCATTCTTTGCGGCTTCCCCAACATGGACGAGAAAAATATTATCGGCCATTGACCGAAAACGGGGCCCAAAAAAAAAAAGCGCCTCGGCCGTCGCTTCCGCGTTATTCCCGCGCCTAGGATGGCCCGGGAATAAGGGATTGGCAGGTTCGTTTGCCACGCCTGGTTGGCGAAAGTGCGGGATAGTGGGGATGTGCGCAGTGAGGGATTGTGGGTTTGCGTCGAGATTGGTAATTTGGAGTTGGGGATTGGAGATTGGAGATTTGGGGGTTGGGCGGCGGTGGTGGGGAGGTTGGGCTCTTTTGTAGGTGGATTTTCCTGGTGACCCGCCGAGGTGTCGCGGGTGATGGGTGGAGGGATGAGGGAGGGTTGGGATGACGAAGTGCGGGGTGCGAAAAAAAGTATATATATACCCATCTCGCCGTATACTGAATATGGTGACTCAATGGCACGGTTTGAGTACGGAAGGAGCTATCGTTGTGGTCGTGCTTTTGATATTAATCGAGGAAGCCAATCAAGCGAGGTGTAGTCTAATGAATCTCTATCATAAGAAGTAACAACCAATGCCTCTATAATCTCTATATCTTCACAAATATGCACGGTTGTACAGCCTCTGCAATATTTTACAGTATTTGTAGTCGTTGCTTTCTTTACGGTCATACAATGTTCCATCTTCACTATAACCACAATACATAATCGCAATATAACCCGAACATGGCATTAAAACAAGAGAGAAGTGTCACATATAGTTAAGAAGAACATGGTTTAAAAGCACATAGGCATGGGCCGATAGGTAAGGAGCGTATATTTCATTTATTACACGTCAACCTTTCCATGTTTTCATCCCCTCAATCAATACAATGAATACAATCTCTCGACCCATTCATCGATCAATCAAATACAGTAACGAGTGAATGCTTCGTCCATTACATCCCCCACACCCGCATTACTCCCCAAACTTTTTCCCATCTGCCCCACCCCTGTCACACAATCTCACATTTACAAGAAGCCAGCAGCAACGGCACCGGCACCAGCCATGGCAGCGGCGAAGTTCCACGAGCCAGTGGCCGCAGCTCCGGTGCTGGAGCTTGGCGCGGCACCACCGTCAGTGGTCGATGGGGCACTCTCTCCAGTGGAGCTTGGGGACTCGTCGCCACCAGTGGTGGTGGGGGCAGAGGTACCAGTCGAGCTGGTGTCGGTCACAGTCGTGCTGCCTGTCTCAGTCGGCTTGGAGGTCTCGGTCTTGTCGCTCGAGGATGGGGCGGAGGAGGAGCTGTCGTCGCCGCCGGAGCCGGAGCCGCCGGCCTTGACGAGTGCGCAGATCTCGGTGGTGAGGGCTAGGGTCTCTAATAGGTTGTTAGCGGGTGCTTAATTTTACTCAGACTACGAAGTTGGGTTGAAAAGTAGGGATGCGGGGTGTGGGGACGTACTGGGGAGATCGGAGGATGGGCACGACGAGGCAACGCAGGGAGCGGCCGCCTTGTTGATATCGGAGAAGGCGCTTCCGCACTGGCACTCGTAATCTGTTGTGCTGCGTCAGTATGCTGTGTTTGTGCCCATTATGTGTGGGAGTTGTGCGCATCATGGGGACGAACCGGTGACAGACTTGCAGCCAGCGTCGAGGGTGGCCTTGTCAATGCACTTCTTCGCGCAGTCTGGGATGGCAGCGACATCGCCGTCAATGGTGCCGGTCTGGGCAACGACGGAGGCAACGAAGGCCAGGATGAGGGCGTGGGAGAACTGCATTTTGAGATTTTGGATTTGGTGGAACGTAGTGTGATGGAATTATGACTTTTGAGGTGATATTACAGAGTCCGTTTTGTACAATGAGCTTTGGGAGGGCAGAGTGAGTGAGTGAGTAAGAGAGAGACGGACGGGACCAGTTTATAGGGATTGGGGGAATACGAGATTGGAATCTGGCAGAACAGTGCAGGGGGGTTCAATTCGTTGGAGACGGGGACAGGTAGGTAACAAGGGTTATTATTATGGACGTGCATGCATAATTTACAGAGCTGCCTCCCCCCCCCCAACCCTCCCAATCCTCCCAACCCTGCCAAGATGGGTAAGGTCCAACGCAAGCCACCCCGGGAGTGGAGGGACAAGAGGGAAAAGCCTGGGGAAGGGGTGGATATTGGATGGCTTGATGGGCTTGTGTAAGGTAGAGATACAACGGAGCGGTTGGTTGGGTGGGGATATCCTTTGGATTTGCTCACGGACTGGACCGGCCGGTCACTAGTTGTGCAACTAGAGCGTGTGTTCCCATGAATACGCGGCAAAATTTGCCTCCCTAAGGAACTGTACAGTAGCCGTGGGGATCCGAAGCTATCGTCTGTTCGTACCATGGTATAGCCGTATGTTATGCGTACGTGGATATGCAAGACAGCATAAGCATAGCCATCGGGGCAGTAAGGAAAAGAGCAACCGGCTGGCGGAGCGAGGAAGGAGCGAGGAAGGAGCGGTTCCTTCCTTACCCCGCCATCAGTCCGATCCCTTCGCTCCTTCCCTAATATCGTCGTCCCCTTTCCTCCGCTCTGCTCTCCTTACACAAGCTACGTCACGGCTGAGCGCCTCGTCAGCGCGCTTCGTCAGGGTCGGCGATGATCGTGGAGTACTCGTTACTTTTTGGGGTTTTGGGCTGTGTGATGGTGCTTAACCGTGAGTGATAGGCGGGGTGTGCGACAAGAGAGAGTAAGAAGTGCTTGGCCGTCGGGTCATCCATCCCGTTCACCCTAAATATGGTATGGGAGTAGTGCACTATCCAGTACAGGAGCACACACAATTAGCACAGTTAGCACAGTCTTGCACAGTTTTGCACAGTCAGGGAATACGCAGGGTCGAATAGGGAAACGCAGGGACGCTGATCTCGCCCATCAATTCGTGGTTATCACCTGTCACTGGGACTTCTAGCGTACCTACAAGCACTGTTGGTGCTGATTGGAGTGGAGATTAGAGGAGATCCGACCGTGTCCGACCACTCTGACCACGTTGATGGGGGGCCTGGATGGGGATGTACCTGTACCTGGTACCTGTACCTTTCCCCGATTTTTGTCTCAACAGTTTTATACCCTGCCTAACTGCATCGGGGG
>LNAR01001894.1:0-21667 GCA_001630585.1 Pseudogymnoascus sp. BL549 | reverse complement strand
CCTTTCTCCTTCCCCTACCCCCATCCCCCGCATCTCACACCCTCCTAAAATAACACGTACAAATACTCTGCCCCTCCTTCCCCCCAAACCTAAACCTCCTATACTCGACCCTTCCCACCCACTCCAACCCTCCTCCCTCAAACCAGCCCCTCACCTCCTCCTCCGTCCAATTACAGCTCGTCACCACCGCCCAGCCTCCCGGCCTCACTACCTCGCGCACGCGCTCTACGTACCGTTTCCCCGCCTCGACGTCACCCATCAAGCTCACGGCGTCGAAAGTGCCTTTGTCGAGAACGACGTCCCAGCCGTCGGTGTTGGGGCCGGTGAGCACGGTGCTGGAGGGGGAGGAGAGGATATCCCATTCCACGAACTCAACCGCCCCATCCACCAGCCCTCTCTCCGCAGCCACAGCGCGCGCAAACGTGATGGACGTAGGACTATAATCCGTCCCCAACATGCGTCCCCTGAACAACTTCCCCGCTTCCTCTCCCTCCCCCTCCCCCTCCTCCTCCTCCTCATCATCACTATCATCCTCCCCCCTCACCCCCTCATCCCTCAACCTAAAAAGCAAATGTCCATTCCCCGTCCCCAGATCCAAGAAGCTCGTCGTAGCGGGGTCGATACCGAGCGTCGACGACCGGAGGAGAGTCACCAGCTTGTCTTCGGCGGACGAGTCGTCGAACCAGATCGTGCCTTCGTCGGTGGGGTCTGCGGCGTGGTTGCTGGATTCGCGGGTGTAGAGGGCGTCCCAGCTAGGATTCGTTAGTTGGGGGGGTTATTTGGACCATGAGGGGGGAAGGGGCAGCGAGAATGAGGGGCACAGGGAGGAGGAGGGAAGTGGTAAGACGTACTATTCCTTCGTGCCTAGCTCAGAAGCCTCGAGTGGCGCGGGGGTCTGATCAGCCATTTTGATTGCTGTTCGGGCGGGGGAGATGAGGTCGTGGATAGCTGGGAGCTTGGGCTTGCGGTGAGGGGCACAATGCGGCTTGAGTGTTTTTGGTGGAGTTAATCAGATGGAGGGGGGAAAAACGATAGGCAGAAATATTTTTAATGTGGCAGGCGGTGAAGGGGCATGGGCGGTCTAACTACTTTCGTATAGCTCGGTTTTGGTGTCACCCATCACCGCACAAACCCTCGTTTCACGTGGTACAGGTAAAGGGGGATGGTGGTGGTGGTGGTGGTGACGGTTTTATGCATTGCATCTCTCATTACAGTTCTATCATACAAGAATAGGGGACAGCAGGGGGGTGGGGGGGCAAAAGACGTCACTAGCGCCCCAAGCAACAAGAACGGTTCTGGTATTGCTGCTCCTGGTCTAAAATCAACAGCGAACACACACCACCAAAAAGGAAAAACTATCACGTCTTCCTTGAGGATGCCGTCCACATCATTGTCATGCAAGGCATTCCAGAAAAAAAATCACGTCACGAATTGTCATTATTTGACTTCCCTCCCGGCCATTGCCCGCCCTCCAGCAAAGCAACCCGCTATCTCTTTGATAAAAATCGCTTCTGCAGCAGCAGCAGCCTGCCCGGATTTATGTCCACCCCCTTCCCGCCATCTATTGCGTAATCTGCATCTCGTCCGAGGACACGGCGCTCGCGGCCGTCGTGGCGAAGTAGCGGACGTCGACGTCGTCGTCCTTCTGCAGCTTCTCCAGGTTGGGGAGGATGCGCTCTTGGATGGTCTCGAGGCCCTTGGGGGACGGTGCGGGGGACAGCCCGGACTTCTCGATGGAGTAGATGGTGCCTTCGTTGGGGAGACGCTTGAGGACGTCGATCAGTTGCGCGTAGGACTTTGCGACGTTGAAGCGGATGTTGGGGATCTCGTCGGCGACGAGTTTGTCCATCATTGGGAGGATGGATTGTGAGATGACGTCCAAGCTAACAACGGATGACAGGGTCTGTAATACTGGTTAGCTTGATGCGGTCTTAGATAGGTGTGCAACTTACGGAGATAGCAAAGCAAGTCGTCATGCGGTAAAGGTAGTTTGGATGTGCGCCCATGGCCATAACCTTGGGGATGATAGCCTCGTTTGCCCACTCAACGCCGAACACCTCTGTGAGCTTCTTGAGGTTGTGCGTGGCGGCCTCGCGGATAGAGAAGACGGTGTCACCCAACCAGGCCATGCACAGCGAGGAGAGTTGCTCATCGAAGAATTTCACACCCAGTTGGCTCGCAAGGAGTGGGATATACTCGATGATGGCCAGTCTGACGCGCCATTGCTTATCCTCGGCGAGCTGTACAATAGCTGGGAGAAGGGATTGCGAAAGGAGGTCGATGCCAATAACTTGGTTGACAAGTTCGAGCTTGGAGATGATGTGAAGGCGGACGTCGGGGAATTCGTCTTTGAGCATTTGGAGGAACATGGGGAGAAGGTGGTCGATGGTCTCTTGCTTGCCAAGAATGGGAGCAAGACCGCTGATCTGCGTGCCAAGGGCAGCACGGACGTGCTGAGAGCTGTCGGAGACCAGGTCCTCGATCGTAGCCATAATATCGTTAAGCAGGGTGTCCCTGTCTAATAGAAGACAGAAGCCGGGGATCTGTCCTGCAATAGCAGTTCTAACCTCCGCCTCGCTGTCCTTCAGCAGCTTAACAAATGCTGGGACAAGGTCCCTTGTAACAACCTCATCATCTACTGCCTTCGCGATCTGTGAGAGGTTAGCACACCGCCTATGTCAAATTTGTCAATTACGTCAAAGTCATACCTTCTCAAATCTGTCGGCAACCATATATCGTACCCTCCAGCTCTTATCTTCGATTAGGCTCCTCAGGGAAGTCAAGAG
The DNA here is from genome assembly GCA_001630585.1 of Pseudogymnoascus sp. BL549. Taxonomy (NCBI): domain Eukaryota; kingdom Fungi; phylum Ascomycota; class Leotiomycetes; order Thelebolales; family Thelebolaceae; genus Pseudogymnoascus; species Pseudogymnoascus sp. BL549. Next base: position 18,881 of record LNAR01001894.1, on the reverse strand, counting down.
AACTCCGTGGCTAGACTGCTGCTCTTTCGGCACCACTTCCGCAATTGCGATTAAAATCTCCACTGTCAATAACCTAACACTGTCCTGGTCGTCATTTGCGAGATGCTGGAAAAGGGGTATCATTTCTTCGACAACTATCGTTGCAGGCATCTCCTTGACAAACTTTGACAGGTTGTTCGATGACTGTCTCCTCACCATTGGGGTCTCGTCGTGGACAAGTAGCCCAAACTGTTGACGCAGCTGCTCCTGCATTGGAGGCGAAGCCTTCTTGTATGGAACATTGTAAAGACCTGTCGCAGAGATTTTTGATGTGAACCAGTCGGCCTTGGAAAGTCGGATCGTAAGAGGAATGAAGTACTCCTCGACCTGGTTTGGTGACAGCTCCTCGCAAATCTTGTTCAACGACTCTACTGCCTACGCGCATGCTTTAGCCACAGTTATAATGTATCGCAAAAAGATTGCTCACCTTGTCGCGGACAAGCGGTTCTTCGATCGCAGCAAGATTCTCGAGAGGTGAAAGTAGAACATGACCCCACTCTGGACCCCCAACGTACTCCACGAAGTTCCCGAGCTCTGCGCTCAACGCCGTGAGAACCTCGTCCTCATCTTCTACGGACTCTATAACCTAGTATCAGCATTGTTATGATATTATCATGCCGTATACTACACATACCATCTAAGAAGGGGATCAGCTCATCTCTTGTGCGTTCTGGGCCAAGCGCAAGAGCGATTGTCGATAGTCTGTGGATTGCATTCAATCGAAGCAAAACGTCGTCGTGCTACATGCATGTGTTAACCTTTTGCCCAACTTATCGCTCTAATGGCTCATAAAAGGACGTTGTATCAACATACCTTCAACTCGTCAATGAGCACAGCTATTGGGTAGAGCTCCTCCGTCTTATCTATGCCTTCGGCCATGCTGAGAAGCTGTTGAGGATCTACTGTGCCAAGTTGAAAGCACCGCTAGTTGAGCTCGAGGCAGCTAATAAAACCGCTTTGGCTTCGAGTGCGGTGGTGAGAGGGTCGGTCCTGATCGCGTGTCGGAGGCGGCTGTCTCTCTGCAAGTGGGGTGATAGCAGACAATGTTGCTATCTTCGTGGCTATATGGGACAAGGTAACTGTAAATGAAGAGTCTACACGCGTCAGTTTATGTGCAGGCTATTACCATACGGCCATGAGGTTCGGTGTCGATAGAGGCGGGGTCTTGGAATGTAATGATGACGGTGGGTTGGGTTGTAGCCGCCCCCATATCAGGCCAGCAAGCCCTACACACAAAGCTGGAGCTGGGCAGGCAGAGGGGCAAGACGAACCTGTACAGCTTCGCCCAATTGTTGAGATGCTATATTCGACTATGCACAGGGTTGTCGTTTCTCGTTGGTATGCTTGGGCTGTATAATGAAGTCAAATATCCGGTGTACCTTGTTGTGTCTTAGCATGCGAATTAAAGGTGGAAGTTGGTGCGCACGGACCACTTAATTTTGACGACGTTAAGAGTTCGACATTGACTCAGCGCATGATAAAAAGAGCCAGAACGCGCCGGAGATAACCACAGGTGCGCCAACAATTCTGTGCGCTCCTGGATATAAATTCGATCTCGCCACTTTATATTTGAACGAATAGGCTGATCACTTTCTGCAAAAATGCCTACCATCGGTGTTGACAAGGCGGAGTTGTTCAAGGCGCTTGGCCGAGAGTGAGGGGTCCTTGTGGGATAATCCAAGAAGATCTTTACTAACCAAACTCACAGATACACCACCGAAGAATTCGAGGAGTTATGCTTCGAGTTTGGAATCGAACTCGACGAGGATACCACGGACAGCCAGCGCCCGATCGTTAACGGCAAGGAGGAGGCACCACAACTTAAAATCGAGATCCCCGCCAATCGCTATGATATGCTGTGCTTCGAAGGGATTGCCCTCATGCTGCAGATCTTCCTGGGAAAATTCCCATTGCCAAACTACAAGCTGGTAACCCCGAGCAGCGGAGAGCTGCAAACCCTCACAGTGTCGAAAGAGACCGCCGAAGTCCGACCATACGTCTCAGCAGCCATCCTGAGGAATGTCACCTTCACACAAGCAAGCTACGACTCTTTCATTGCACTTCAAGACAAGCTACATGCTAACCTGGCCCGTAACCGGACACTGGCATCCATCGGCACTCATGACCTCGATACGCTCCAAGGACCTTTCACATACGAGGCGCTGCCGCCAAAGGACATCAGCTTCATCCCTTTGAACCAGACCAAGAAGCTGAATGGCGAGGAGCTCATGCAGTTCTACGAAAATGACAAGCACCTTGGCAAGTTCCTCCACATCATCCGCGACAAGCCAGTATACCCCGTTGTCTTCGACTCCAAGAAGACTGTCTGCTCGTTACCCCCTATCATCAATGGAGAGCACTCTAAAATCACACTCAAATCGAGGAACGTTTTCATCGAGTGCACAGCGACAGACAAGACCAAGGTTGAGATTGTAAACAACATTGTGGTCTCCATGTTCTCACAGTACTGCGCGGAGCCATTCACAATTGAGCCAGTCAAGGTTATTTCAGAGCACAATGGCGAGACCAGAATCACCCCAGATCTCTCTTACCGCCGCTTCGAGGCAGAGGTTGACTATATCAACAAGTGCTGCGGTCTCTCGGAAACCCCCGAGCGCCTCTGTGAGCTTCTCACCAAGATGTGCTACAAGGCCACTCCATCCTCGACCGACAAGAACATCCTCGACGTCTCCATCCCGCAAACCCGTGCTGACGTCCTGCACCAATGCGACATCATGGAGGATGTCGCCGTCGCCTACGGATTCAACAGACTCCCGAGGAACAACCCCAACAAGTCCGCCACCATCGCTAAGCCCCTGCCCATCAACAAGCTCGGTGACATCGTCCGCCTCGAGTCCGCCATGGCCGGCTGGACTGAAGTCATGCCGCTAATCCTGTGCGCGCGCGACGAGAACTTCAGCTGGCTCAACCGCAAGGACAACGGCACGGCCATCACCCTCGCCAATCCCAAGACTGCTGAGTACCAAATCGTACGCACCTCGCTCCTCCCTGGTCTCCTGAAGACCATTCGTGAGAACAAGAAGCACAGTCTGCCGATCAAAGTCTTTGAGGTCTCGGATGTGGCTTTCAAGGACGAGACGCTTGAGCGCAAGGCCCGCAACGAGCGTCACTTTGCTGCTGCGTGGTACGGAAAGACCAGTGGCTTTGAGATGGTGCACGGTCTGCTTGACCGCGTCCTGTTGATGCTGAAGCAGGATTTCCTGATTGCGGCAGATGTGACGAGCAAGAGCTTGGACTACAAGGTTGCTGAGAACCCATCGAAGCAAGACGGATACTGGATCGAGGAGATCAACGAGGAGACCTTCTTCGCTGGCCACGCGGCTGCGATCTGGCTGCGGATAAATGGAAAGGAGGCGAGGGTTGGAGAGTTCGGAATCCTGCATCCTACCGTGCTTGAGAAGTTTGAGCTTAGGTAAGTTTCTACTGGCATCCTTTGGTCCCAATTTGCCACTAACTATTATACAGATATCCGGTTAGCACAGTAGAGATCAACCTGGAGGTGTTCTTATGATCAAAACGAAAAAAAATAACGTGCACACGGAGGTATATGGATCAGAGCTCTGAAGCTCCAAAAGCATCGCATGTAGTATCACTCATAGCAAGCTAGACCCGAAGTTATGATAATGTGCATGATAACGCTTTGACTAACTGATTTGTTCGTCATCCAACGCATTTTTAAAGCCCAATCCGCTGCATAACTCCATCATCGCTGTCCAGGCTATCTACATCTAACCCAGTGTCCATATGTGCCAAGTCATCAATACCGTTATTTCATTTCATCTCAACCTCCATTTCCTCCTGTTTTCGTGAGGCCGGGGTTCTCGTTCCTGATCCACCTTGTGACTGTGCTATACTCCCAATGCTTAGGTTTGATAAAGAGCTTCGAAGCCCGGAAAGTCCAACTGCATTTCCGCTATTAAGCTGCCTCGGACTCGCATTAGCGGCGCTGTCCGGCTTAAGATTGCCACTGACCACGTTTGAATTCGCCGTCTCGACCTCGCTCAAGACTCCCGTACTGGCGTCTCGAGATGCAGATCTTTGATGAAATTGCTCTACAGGAGGGATGCTTGGCCCATTCATTTCTTCATCTGTCTTTCCAAAAAGCTCGTGCCACCATTTAACCTCTTCAAGACGGGGGAATAGTAAACGCTCTTTGCCCCTAACATGGTCGTCCAGCTCGCCGCCGTCCCAGTCAGGATTTAAAAACTTGGTACGGTCCGCTAGGAAGTAGTCCCATACACTTCTGGTCAGTTTAGAAACCTGCGCGTCCAAGCGAGCCTTTTCGTTATTGTGCAGAAAGGTACCGTACTGGCACGAGTATGTGTGGTACATGAGGCGCCTCAAGAAGTGCTGGTTGAACTCAAAACGCTTCGGGTGTTGCCGTAAAAGCTGATACACTGCATCCAAAAACTGATGGAACACAGGGCTCGTTTCGTTCTCTTTAGTTGCCTCCTCTTCCTCCGGGGTACCTTTCGCGGGTGCACGGAACAGACCAGGGGTCTCCTCGTATATCGGCTCGCCATCTGAATCAACCTCGTCGGTGGGAGTCTTCTTCGAGAAAAACCTCTTTGTTTTCGCCAGGGCATTCTCAATTGTCTCGTTACGTGGCGCATCGTTCACTCCTGGTTGGACAGCAGAGCCGGCAAGCCCGTCGTATTCTGTAACAAACCACTTCTCGGAGTTGAGATATCCATTTCTATGTTGAAACATATGCCCAAACGCCAACCAGTCCTTCTCTATCAATACTATAAAGCCATCTAAAGTGCGATAGTATGGATCCAGCATTATCTGCGATAAGGCGCTAAGTTGGCTGGTTCTATCCCATCCATCGGAACAATGGATCAAGACATGTGAGTGGTGGATGCCGACTTGTCTAGCAATGAGTGCAGAACCGTCTAATATGTTGGTAATGTGCTTGAGCCAGTTACTCTTAGCAAGGAGGTCGCGATTCGGTGGTAACGGTGTCAGATCGCCATCTTTAAGGGCCTCCACAACCTTTCGCAGTGACGTCCGCATAACATGAATGTTGTCAATTCCAAGATAGGCCTTCGTCGCAAACTTATAATTATCCATATTTTCAGAGCCAAACCCTGCGGCGTGCTGGGCCAAAGCATTCACCGTTGGCCGTGCGTCAACAATGAGATTCCGGCGTTGCGCGCCGTAGATACGAGGCTGGTCTCCAGCGTCTTCCGCAGCAGCAATCATGATGTCTTCTAACTTTTCCGTATCTGTATCGGCCATGTTGGCATCTTCATTGCTTATCTCAACTATGTCAAGTTGGCTAGCAGATGGGCTGGGCCTTTTGTCTGGTGTCGAGCCAGGTGAAGTGTTCCCAGAGGCTGAAAAGCATGCGCCCACAAGCTTCTCATCTTGAACACTTCGAGCTGAGCGAATGCCAACACCTGGTTGGGCACTTCGTGTAATGGAGCAGTTATTGACTGGGTGTAAGTATGTTAAGGCTGGTATGCGTGCTTTCGATCGGAACTTCGCAGCGTAGTTGAGGACATTGTCTGATATGCTGGTAGGCACCACAAGTAAAGCCGGGTAAGTCGGCGAAAACACGTAGTCTGAATTTATGGTCGAGATCCTCCAACCCTGGTCTATCCCCTTCTCACTGATCCCTTGTCTCTTCCACTCAGCCCTTGCATCATATATCTCCCATCCCTTGATCGGGTCTTCCTTTGGGTTGCTTTTGTAGCGATACGCATAGAGTTTGTTGATCCGTTTTAGGCGACAGGTCAGCCCTCTAATGCTTTCGAATACATCCTTAGCCTGGGTAGGGTCATCAAAGTTGAAAGTAATAGAACTGAAATCTCGGCCCCGTATGCGAATGTTGGAAGGAATGGCCGAACCGGGCGCGGTTGGACGGAAGGTGCAGCGTGAAATGATGTGATATGTAATCCAAAATTCGCTAGTCTTTTGCGCCCGAGGGTCCCCTTCTTTCAAATTTATCGGTTTGCAAGAGTATATGAGGTGGTAGTTCGTCAGATGAAGTGTGCCTTTGAATTGCTGCCCGCCGTTGCTGAGCGCGTGAACCCCCTCAACCTGTAGTCCGAACTTAGTCACACAGCCATCTCATGGCTCCGACATGGCACTAACCTTGGGTATTTTAATTTTCTCCATGGCAGTAATAATTGCCGTCATTGATCGGAGGGAAGAGGCCGAATCGGAGAACTGTTGCGCAGTTGGGTCCGAAGGATTGTGGTCACCTTGGTCGGATCAAGTAGACATAATACTAGCTTGGCAAGCTTGTATTGACAGAGCGAAAGTGATGAAAAGTATTGATACAAAATCCTCGAGATTGAGGCCCTACGAAAGAATGGTGTGCAAGAGATAGAACAAGTAGAGCTTCCGTTGGAATGCTGTATTTTGATATGCCCCTCAGTCAGCGACCATTGCTCCTGCCCCCCATCGTCCCAGTATCCGGCGAGGTTACTACAAGGCTCGCCCGCGCTAGTGTATTCTTATCTTAGCGTGGTTTTGGTCAACCATGCGGCTTATCGCTTATCGCCCACCGGCGAATTCTCGGCAGAGAATAAGGGTTACAGGGGATCCGTAGCCCTAAATGTCCCAACCGGTCAATCGCGAAAGTTGAACGAAGGTGTTCCTATCGCCGCGCCGCCTCCATTTCCACCCCACGACCATCGACGACCAGCAAGTTTTGAACCTCACACACAGGTTCAATTCACCCTCACAAACCACAATCATGGCTTCCGGTGTCCCAGGTGCCGCTATGTATGCATTCCCCGTTACCCAGCTGGAGAAAAAAAATATATAAAATGTTTTGGAAATGGGCAGTGGAATCATGATCGCTAACGGATTTCTTTTACAGCTCCAAGAGGAGGAAGTTCATCGCAGATGGTGTCTTCTACGCTGAGCTGAACGAGTTCTTCCAACGCGAGCTTGCTGAGGAGGGATACTCCGGTGTCGAAGTCCGCGTCACCCCCACCGTCACCGACATCATCATCCGCGCAACTCACACCCAAGAAGTCCTCGGCGAGCAGGGACGTCGCATCCGCGAACTCACATCCCTGATCCAGAAGCGCTTCAAGTTCCCAGAGAACTCCGTCTCCCTCTACGCCGCCAAGGTCCAGAACCGTGGTCTCTCCGCCGTCGCCCAGTGCGAGTCCCTCCGCTACAAGCTCCTCAACGGTCTCGCCGTCCGTCGTGCCTGCTATGGTGTCCTCCGCTTCATCATGGAGTCTGGCGCCAAGGGTTGCGAGGTTGTCGTTTCCGGTAAGCTTCGTGCTGCCCGTGCCAAGTCCATGAAGTTCACCGACGGCTTCATGATCCACTCCGGTCAGCCAGCCAAGGACTTCATCGACTCCGCTACCCGCCACGTTCTCCTCCGCCAGGGTGTCCTCGGTATCAAGGTCAAGATCATGCGTGGATCTGACCCAGAAGGAAAGTCTGGACCTACCAAGTCTCTTCCTGACTCCGTCACCATCATCGAGCCAAAGAACGAGGACCCAGTTGTCCAGCCAATGTCCCAGGATTACGGTGCAAAGGCCCAGGCTGCTCAGGCCGCCGCTGAGGCTCAGCGTGCTACCGAGCAGGGTGAGGGTGAGGCTGCTGCCACTGAGGAGCAGTAGGTCATTGGTGTCTGATATCGACGGGCGTGTGGGTCATTTGCATTCGAGCTTTACGGTATATCCTGCCGGAGGCTTGTACCGTTACAATAATTGAACGGGTTCACAAACAAAAGATTATGACGTGCCAATGAATATGTGAAGTTCCACAAAACTAGAACCTTTCATCTTGCCTCTTATGTGCAGTGTATCACCAGGCCTAGATTTTAGAAATTTGATCATCATTGTACGCTTATGCCTGATAATTGATGTATAAATACATTTAACCCAAAATGCGAGCTGTGTAGTAACAGAAGCTTCCCCCTAACGCCATAGCCTCATGCATCGTCTTGATATATATACGAAAATACCCACGTGGAGGCTTGTCCTCCCTACTACCAATACATTCCCTATCCCCGGTAACCAAGACCGTTCCAGATTCCACCACCCAAAGGCCATATACAATATGAAACCGGACATATGCGTCATAAATACTCTCCCTTACATCCTCGGCGAGCGCATTGGTGAGCGCATTGGTGATCGCGAGCCGCCCCTCGAGCGTGAACTGTTTCGAGACGCGTCGATTGGCTTAATGTAATTGCCATTGGCCTTCGACCTGGATTTTCCATTCAGCCGCAGGGGGGCGTCATTCTCGCTCTCCTCAGTCAAGTCGTTCAAGCCCACGTTCTCCTCGTCGTCATACGAGCGAATAAGCCCGTCGCGGTCGCTTCGACCGTAGCCGCTACCGGTGCTCATTCTGGAAGGATCACCGACGCTTCTTCGCGCTTGCATACTTCGCCTTGTCTGAATGCTTGAGATCATGTCCGTTGCGATGCCATCGGTCCCTTGTCCACTCAGCATTCTGTGTCCATTGGGGTCATCTCTTGACAAGTTAAGCAAGTATACACCAGTGAAGATCGTAAGGAAGCCGCAGAGGAGAGAGATCGTGTTGACCGCATTAGTCGTGTTGAAGCCGCCGAATAGGATAAATGAGGCACAAAGTGTAGCCGTGGTGAATGTAACATAGTACACTGGGTTGACACTATAAACCATGTGAGAAAGTAGTCCAGTAGGGGCATTGTGATCTGATCTTACATGGAAGTTGGGAATTGGCTTAGAGCCTTGTTGAAGTAATTCATCTGCGTCAGAATGCACACTGCAGTGACAATCATGAAGACGTATGTCGACGGATGCGAAAATTGATTTTTGCCCGCAAAAGTCAACTTCAATGCAATGCCGAATGCCTTCACCGACATCACCGAAATGGATCCGACGGTAGAACAAATGGAGATGAACACCAATGGGTTCTTGCGGCCATATCTTGGCGCAACCTTGTAGATCATAACAGCGGTAAACGCACCGACGATTATGCAGTAAAGCATGAATCCTGTGCGAGGGTTAGAAATGAAGCAACAAATGGCGGTAAGGACACTCACCTGGTTGAATCGCATAGTGCAGGATCTCGTCGACGGTCTCGATATCAGCATCAGGAGGCGCGTGAAGCACAATGATAACTGATCCAATCAGACAAATCGCACAACCCAATTTACCCAGAGTCCCAAGCTCTTCCTTAAGAAAGTATGACCCAAGAACGGCGCCAATTAAGACGCTCAGGGCACCTAATGGGGTGACTAAAATGGCTGGCGCGAAGGCGTATGCAGCAAAATTGGCGACCTCTCCAAGAATCACTAGACACGTCGTCAGAAACGGAAAAACTCGACACAGCGGAGGTCATACTCGTAATTATGCCAGCCCACCATATTGGACTCTTAAGATATGTGAATCCTTCTCCTTCAAACCCGAGATGCTCTTCTGCGTGCATTAAACCCTACACAGAGTCAGTATTTGGAACGTATTGTCGCTTTGCCTCGGTAACAAGCTCGCCGGGAGGGTGGCGTACCATCTTCGTAATAACAAAACTCGTGCCTAAGAAATCGCAATTAGCTACGGTACCATCTTGATGTATACGCATTGCTCACCTATCATCAACGTGGACGCGACGGCCAAGGCCAATCCGATATATCTACACAATAGCAATCAGCTTCGAATTCCCCCACAACGCGCCAGCCCAAAGCAATGGCTCCCAGCCTTCAATTGACGTACTTGTCCTCTATCATTTTAGATGTAGGTCGCTACAGCGACACGTGGGATGTATGGGTGTGTAACGTCTTTGAGCTTGCGCTCGAGTCCTGGGGAAATCCTTCAACGGTTGCCGGGGGACGGAGCAGTAGAGCCCAGTGTTCGAGCAGGAGCGTCTGCAGACAGCTCGACGTTAAGGGTAGCCTCGCAAGAGCGTGTCGATGATGGCGTTCGGTATGCGACTCTCCATGCGGAGGGTTTGTTGTCACTCTGCGATTCAGTCGAGGCCTTCTCGCGGAGCAGGGGCCTCGGGTGCTTGCGCGTCAGGGATGGTATTAACAGGTTTCCGGTCCGCGATGACTGGAATTATCGCTGGGCGTCGAAGCTTCTCCCGCGCGACGGTATTACTCGTGGTAAGGTTGGTTGATAGTCGAAGTTATGTATGAGGGGTCAGTCCAGACAAGAATTCTGGCTTCTTGCGGTTCTCACAAGGACACCAGGAACATCGCGGTTAAGCGAGTTGAAACATGGCCCTTGCACTCCAGCCCCTTACGCTCATTTATACTCGTACGATTAGCGTCAGTTTGATTTACAGTACGTACGAAGATCTATATAAATAAGTCCATGGATCAGTATATTACGTATGCTTCAGCATGTATTACAGTAGATATCACGGCCTGTAGCATTCGCGTTCTAGCATCAATTGAGCACAGTTTGAGGCTCCATGTTCTCCCCAGATTCAGTAGTGCATAGGCGTACTTGTGGTATGAATCGCAAATTCACGTGAAGCTAACTATGTAGTCCAAACACAGCCTCCATCGTCCCCACATTTCAATACCGATAGGGCAAATTCCTCCCTAGTACTCGAGGACGCGAATGCGATCCACTCCATCGCGGCCCGCCATTACGATACAAATGTAGTGGCCAAGATCTCCTTCTCCTGATCGATCTTATACCCGAGAGAAGAAAGTTCATACGCGCCATCCCATCCTAACTCCATCCGCCCATCCCAGAACCCTTTTTGAAGCCGTGCAATGCAAATGAAGAAGCAATAAAAGTAGAAAAGACCAAAAAATGCTCTTGCACTTGCTTAAAGAGCTTTCCACAGTGGTGGAAATTGGTGGCCCGATAGATATTACAAGATTTTGATACAAACGAAGAAGGGGTATTGAATGATTGATTAATGGGGGAAAGGGGGAAGGGGTGCAGCAGAGTCAGTGATTAACATACCTATGCGAATTAGTGATGAACTCGCATTTTCCAATGACCGAACTCCACAACTTGTCGTCGCCTGATATGCCGCTATCCTGTGCAGGTGCACCGGACCATAATGGCGCTTTCGGTGGAGGCTCGCATTTCGAGAGTGCTCGAGCTACTCGTCGAGGAGATGCAGTGGCCAGTTCCGAGGCAAACAAGTGAGGATGAGGACGTTGGTAGTCATGCATAAGCACAAAATTGACGTATAAACGAAGTGTCTCCGATCATGAACGGGGACGCTTTGCTTCTGTTCTGAAGTTAGCAAATCGTTCTATGTATGGTGGGCAGCAAATCCTACCTTGACCGTCAATGCCATTCGCCTCCCCATCCTCCTCATGTGACCTCTTCCCTGGCACCAGTGGTTTCGCGGGTGTCGTTGGACCTGAGCCTGCAAACAGGCTGACCTCGTCGTCCTCATCATAGTCGATCTCATCGGTCTCCTCCTTGTGGTTCTGGTTGGGGTCTGTTATCGCAGTTTTATCATCTGCGTCACCGTTTTCAACAAGAACAGATAACGACCCATCAACATCGTCGTCTTCGTAACTTATTTCACCTTCGCCATCATTTTCCGCATTTCCATTTTCCTGGGTGTCAAAAGCTGCCGCCTCAGTATCAATGTTAATATGGCCAGCTTCTTCGCCATGTTCCGCTTCACCATTTGTCTCATGCGCGTTGCCATCTTCGGTTTCGACGTAGTAAGACGCGTCCACATTGTCTTCGTATGGGGCTTCTCCCTCGTATTCTCCATCGTTTTGATGCTCATGTTCATCAGCGCCAGCCTCAAAGTTTTCGCCCACTTCATCCTGACGTTCATGCTCATCAGCTCCAGCTTCGAAATTTTCGCCCACTTCTTCTTGATGCTCGTTCTCATCTGCGCTAGCGGCTTCCAAACGTTCACCAACTTCGGCTTGGTTCTCATGCTCATCGGTGCCAGCTTCAAGACTTCCTTCCACCTCATCTTGATGCTCACGGTCGTCAGCACCTGCTTCAAAATCCTCGCCCACTTCGGCTTCTTGGCCAATATTCTCATTAGTAGAGGCAACATCATTTGCGGTATCTGCAGCCCCATTCACATCTTCGGGCGCATCCATACTTGGCTGTGCAGTAGCATCAGCCCCATTTGTTCCTTCAATTGTTTGCGAACTGGAACGTCGGCTTTTATCGGGGAATCCTTCGGCAGCTTGGGGTTCCGTTGCAGGGGCTAGTCACAGTTAGAAGATGAACATCAGAAAGTGTGGGAGTAAAGAAGGAATAAATTCGGACATACCAGGTTGATCATAGTCGGTCTGCTCCTGTTCTGGGGCAGTCTCAACTCCTTCCCCGCCCTGCGCGTAATCTTCGTCATCGTAGTCAAGAATATCTTCTTCTTCCTCTTCGTGGCTGCCATTTGCTTCCACTTTGGTCGATTCCGCTTCATGTTTCTCAGCCAGCGGCTCACTGGGCTCATTTTCCTTGGCCATTTCAGGAACTTGGGCTGTGTCGGTTTCAATTGCATCTGAAGTCGTAGGCTTTTCTTCTGTCGGTGCCTCTGCGGAAGGGGATCCCGGAGAAACGTCATGGACAGAACCAACTTCAGTCCAATCTTCTCCTAATTCGACGTTTTCCACCTGTTCACTTTCGTCGTCAATGCCATTAATATCATATGCCTCTGACTCTCCCCAAACTTCCAGGCCGATGTCCTCATTCCATGACTTAGCTACTTCCTGTAGTCCTTTACCTTGCCGCGCATCTTCAACTAGGTTTGCAAAAAATCGACCAAACTCAGATTTGGTTCCCAGAGTCACGTAAAGCGATGGCAAAGTGTTCTCGCCATCGTTGCGAGCAAGGGTAGTATGAAGATCCACAATTTGGGAGAAGGTTATTTCAGTATTGGCAGAAGAATTCTGGGAATGGTTAGTACAAGCACACAAATAGTAGCAAGGATTACTTACTTCACAAGTTTCCAGTCCCAGATCATCGATGGTGAACACTAGCTCATCACCAGTGGGAATTTCGTCATGGAGTATGTCCCGCAGGACAGCAAAAAGGGCAGGCAGTGGCTCTTTCAGCACAGATGAATCTTTCAGGAAGTAGGAATCTGGATCATCGGATTCAGACGATGCCACCAGCGCGTATTCAGAACCTTGATAGCCCACAGTGATAGTTCGCTCCTCGGATATTAAATCTTGTTTGACATTCACCTTCTCTCCATTCTCATTAGCCTCGGACGCTTCGCCATGTTCTTGTTTTTGTTCTTCCGGGGCTTGGGGCGGGCTCTGCGGGTTTATATTTTCCACTTCTTGTGGCTTCTCATCTGATAACGATGGCGATGCCTTCTGAAGGGTGGTATCAGCTTCTGGGGAAGGTGTCGGTTGTGCTGCAACTTCTTCAACTATTTTAGAAGCTTCTTCGGGCTGGAGTTTTTCAGCTTGGACAGCCTCTGTGGAACTTATCGTGTCATCCACGGGCCTAATATTCGAGTAACGGTCCTCACTCTGGAGAGGACTTGGAACGGCGTTGGCAGGAAAAGCATGTTGTTCAGTTTCGTGGGGCCTCAGCATTTCAACTTCGGACCCGTCAATCGTTTCGGTATCGATGGCATCCTGGAGCTCTTCTTCGGGCACATAATCAGCATCTTCCATGTTATACGATGCGTTGTCTTCATCGAGCATCACATCATCGTTGGTGCCTGCTTCTGATCTGGCGTCTTCAATAATGAAGTCTTCGTCGTGATTGCCGGGCTCGATGTCAATGTTAATATCGATATCATCATCAACATCATGCCCGTCGTAGGAGATCTCCATTTCGTCGACGACCATTTTGAACGCACCGGGCTCAGCTAAGGCGCCCGGTTTATGGGTATCAGGACGTGTCGTAGTATTGTTATTCTGTCAGATATTTATATCCTTGTCTTAGATACTTATGCTATCTTGAGAGGTAAAAATGTGGTCGTGGTTTGGATGCTGCTCATTGATAATCGTCGGATCGGGTTTTGCCTTCAAGGAGATACGATGCTGGTACGTCGGTCTCGTGGACACAGTGCGGATAGAATCTTTCGGGTACTGTTCACTAGAAATTCATACGAAGATCTGCCAGGTCCAGTTTGCAGGTTAATGGTGGCAAGAGGTGGAGGGTGAAGGTCGAGATATAAGAGTTCTGGGACAAAAGAGCTTTTGGAGGGGGTTGGTAGTTGGCGGTATTTCGGTATTTCGGTGTTGCGGTGTTGCGGTATTCTTGTTGGAGAAGAAACCCCTTGCTCGTGAATCCGGAATATTAATAAGGGCGTGTATATCCCTAGATGGCGTATGAGGGAAGTTGCCTCCTTGGGTGAATTTGTGGTGTTCGGGAGCTATCAGAGCGTGGTTAATTGAAAGCGTGGTTTGGACGTGTTTAGGCACATCAAATCACGTGTTGCGGGTCGGATTAACCCCCTGCAACTGAGCTCCCACCGACCGTGTCCACAAATGCGAGGTGCTCCTGTAAATCAGGACAGGACAAACAACAGGACAACTGCCTCTCCATAAGCCTTGTTTACAGACTAATCAAGATGGTCAGTGTATTTGCCTACGTTTTTTATGGATCTAAACCTCTAACTATCGATGGCAGGTTGTTCTCGCAGCGTCAATCTGCACCCGCGGGGGGAAGGCGGTCCTCTCACGTCAGTTCCGTGAGATGCAGCGCTCAAGAGTGGAAGCCCTGCTTGCAGGATTCCCAAAGTTGGCGGATAGAGGAACTCAGCATACGACCGTGGAGCAGGATAATGTGCGCTTCGTTTACCAGCCCCTCGACGAGCTCTACATGGTGCTCATCACCAACCGCCAATCCAACATCCTCCAGGACATCGACTCTCTTCATCTCTTCGCGCAAGTTGTTACCAGCACATGCAGGAGCTTGGATGAGCGTGAGATCTTGAGGAACTCCTACGAGCTGTTGAGCGCCTTTGACGAGATCGTCACACTGGGATACCGCGAGAACCTCTCGATCAGCCAGATCAAGACATTCTTGGACATGGAGTCTCACGAAGAGCGCATCCAGGAGATCATCTCCCGCAACAAGGAACTCGAGGCCACGGAAGAGCGCAAGAGGAAGGCGAAGCAATTGGAGATGCAACGAAAGGAAGTGTCGAGATCCGGCAGAAACGCCCCACCACGGGCTCCCAACTACCCTACATACACTCCAGCGGCGCGGACACCCACTACCGAAACCTACGACTCCTATGAGGCAGAGAAGAATAAATCATACAAGGCTGCCGCACCAAAGGGCAAGGGTATGCAACTGGGGAAGAAGTCGAAGACTACAGATATGTTTGAGCGCGTCCGTGGTGAGATGGGAGTCGAGGCTGAGGACACCTCGCCTCTGGTTCCTGTCCAGGCCCCAACACCAGCTGCGCACGCACGCTCCAACAGCTTGCAGTCCGGCCTCGACAGGGATGCTATCCACGTCACAATCGCCGAGACCATCAACGCCAAGTTGACAAGAGAAGGTTCCGTAAACTCGATAGAGGTCAAGGGTGACCTCCAACTAAGAATATCCGACGAGTCGTTCACCAAGGTGAAGCTAGAATTGACGGCAAATGCAAGCCACGGCGCTCAATTCAAGACCCATCCGAATGTGGACCGGCCCCTTTTCAACAGCTCAAAGGCGATCCAGATGAGCAACGCTTCAAAGGGCTTCCCCGTTAACAACTCTGTCGGCGTGCTGAGGTGGAGAGCTACGCCAAAGGTGGATGATAGCAGCGCCATCCCTATTACCTTCACCGTGTGGGTTAACAAGGGCTCGGACAACAGCTATACCGTTACTGTGGAGTATGAACTTACTGGCGGCGACGCATTAAAGGACGCCAGCGTCATCATCCCCTTCGCCACCAGCGAGCCCGTGGTTTCCAGCTTTGACGCCACATACGAAGTATCCGGCGATAGCTTAGAATGGACCATCGGAATGGTTGACGACGACAATGCGAGCGGCTCTTTCGAGTTCGAGGCCCAGGCTCACGACGAGAATGAGTTTTTCCCAATGCATATCAGGTTCTCCAAGACGACACCATATGTCGATGTTGACGTAAGTTTTTTCTTCCATGGGTGGCCTTATCCATTTACTTACCATTCCCATAGGTCACTGCTGTATCGCTGGTCGAGATGGATGAGGAGGTCACTTTCTCGAAAGAGATCAAGTCGCTTACAGAGTCTTACGTTATTGAATGATTTGACAATGTATTGAGCGTTACGAACGTTTCTTAATCAGGGAGCATGGCGTCGAAGGCTGCAGGCTCTTTGAAGCTAGAAATCAATGTCGATATCACGTAGAAAATAGATGAAGGCCGTTATCGATTTATGAATGATGTGTTTGAGTTCACGACGCGTCGGTGTGTGTGCGGATGGCCGTGAGATTTTTTGACTAGAATTGACTTGTGTGAAACTGAGTCTTTAAATGAATATCATAAATAGGAAAAGCAATTTGTAGTCGCAATTCCTCGTTGCTGCCCTTCTCCTTTCACTCGGCCTCCCCAATCGAAGAGCTCGCTTAGCAAACTGAATAAACAGACCATGACGCGCCTGCCCGGCTTAGAAGTTTATACAACCCCAACCCAAGTGAAAAGATGTGCTATAAATTCTATTCGATAAAGGCGCTGGCATGATCAAATATATCCCACTATTTTACATCAGAACCTGCCAATAATGGCAAACCCAGTGCAGCTGCGGGTCATCGCCGAAAAGACCCTGCACTCCCCCGCCAACCCCGACCTGCTGGCCTACAGCCCGTCCATGGAATTATTAGCCGTCGGCGGCGCAGAAAACAATGTCCTCGTCTACCGTCTCAATGGACAACGAGTCTTCAGCGCGAGTCAGAAGGTGAGGGGTGCTGCGTTGGAGCTACAGAAATTGGCGTGGAAGCCAAATGGTATGGTCCCCCCCGTGGAAACCACCCCGCGCATCCAAAACTGACGTTGATTCCTAGGCCAACTAATCGCTATTGCCTGGAGCGATGGGATAGTGAGGCTGATAGGTGCGGATAGTAATAAGACAGTGCATCAGATCACTGTATCAGAGGAGGAGGACACGGAAGTCACGTGTTTAGCATGGACGTCGTACTCGGCGGCGTCAAAGTCGCTGGGAGATATACTCTCTGATGCTGGGCCATTATGGAAAGATGCTGCTGCGGGTGGATTGAAAGGGAAGAAAGCGCAGCTGCTCGACCTCCCTCGAGATCTAGCCGCCATAGACATCGAATCCAGCCTCCCAAAGCTCAGCGTCCTCCCCAGCGGAGGAACTACGTATGACCCCACATGACCCCTCCAAAGACTCTACTAACACTCCCCCAGCGAAGATATCTTCTCCTCCCGCGCCTCTCTCGACGCCCTCTTCCGCCCCTTCAACCCCGCCGACAATGACACCATCTCCATAATGCTCGTCGGCACCTCCACCGGCCACATCCACCTCACAATATTCTCCTCCTTCATCATCGGCACCTTCCCCTCCCCCCTCAAGGCCTCCAAAACCTCCCGCCACCAGCTCATTCACCACACCTCTCACCCCAACTCCTCCACTCACGGCCTGCTCATGAAATCCACATCCACGCTCGTCGGCGGCCTCTTCTTCGTGCCCATGCACCTTGGCTTTCTGACGAATCCCAATAGCGATCTCTCGCTGCTGGCGTCGCGGTCGAGCGCGCTGCAGAATCTGTTGAGGTATGTGAATCAGGTGCAGACGCTGATGAATGCCGAGTATCAGGCGACGCAGGATCTGCCGAGCAGGTTTTTGGGCAATATAGATGAGACGCTCGCGGAGAATGGGGATTGGAGTATTGCGCCTGCGCTGTACCATCAGGTTGTGACGGGGCACACGCTCCCAGAAGTGAAGGAGTGGCTTGTCGATGAACTTGCTGAACGCGTATGTCCCCCTTGCCACCCCCTCCATCCTCTTCTCCTATCACCAAAATCTAACACCCACAGGGCCACAAACGCTGGGACAAAACCGTCTCCACCTCCCTCGCCACCCTTCTCAAACTAACCCACTCCCACCTCCTCCCGGCCCTCGAGCGCGCCGCCCTCCTCCTCTCCCGCCTCCACGGCCTCGCATCCTACCATTCCCCGCGCACACCCCTCGGTTTCTCCCCTGAACAAATCAAAGCCCTCCTCGACACCCTCGCAGCGCTCAATCTAGCCGCCACCCGCGTCTTGTCGGTTACGGTGGGGGAAGTAGAGGGGTGGGCGGCGTTTGGGGGCTGGTTGAGAGGGGAGATTGATAGGTTGGCTGCTGGGGGAGACGGAGGGGGGGATGAGGAGAAGGAGGCTGCTACTGTGCCGACTGCTAAGATCTTGGAGTATATCCAAGAATCTCTTACGTCCTCCCCGCTCGCGCAGTTCTTCACAACCCTCGATACCGCCGCTGCTGAATCCCATACCGCGGCGCTGGAGTCCGCCACGGCGCCGCTATTCCCCGCCATGGCAGACGCGTTGAATAAACCGGAGAATGGCAACGACTTCCACAGAGCGCTCCCGAATCTCGCATCCCTGACTGCGCACCTCGCAGCGCAGGCTGAGGCGGTAAGCACCGGGATCGCGGAGGCGGAGAAGAGGAATGTGCGGTTTGGGGATGCGGTGGAGATACCGGTTGCGAAGGAGGTGTTGGGGGAGGAGGGGAGGGTGGGTATGAAGATGTGCTCTGCTGCGGAGGGAGGGATGGGGGTGTATGTCGCGACGTCTGCAGCAGGGTCATCCAGTGTGTCGGTACAGCGGATTTCTTTACCACAGGGTGAGGAGGGGAGTACAAGCACGAGCGCGAGCGGCAAGGTGAAAGTGGAAGTTGCTGGTACGGTACGAGATCTCGCGTTCTTGGATGAAGAGATCTTGCTCCTCCTCATTGGCGCCTCAAACACGAAAGAGGGGGTATACATCCTCGCTCTCCCGTTCCAGGATCTTGAGTACGGGGCTAGGTCGGT
>LNAR01001893.1:0-21402 GCA_001630585.1 Pseudogymnoascus sp. BL549 | reverse complement strand
GGAAGGAATGTCCAGGTGGGAGAGGAGCAGAAATTTGTGTAGAAAAGGCTGAAATTGCGAGTGAAAAACTGGATTGGGAGAAAAACGAGAAAAACAGAAGGGGGCAAAAAAGCAACAGAGAGAAAAAGAGAGAAAAAAAAAAAAACGGTCGGTCTACTACCGTCATCGATCCCCTCCCATTCCCTCTCCGAATTGAGCAATATTCACACACATCCAGCACATCACGGAGGCATACACAGCTCGTGCACTCTCAAACCGGTTGATTATTGAACTACCTAGCATTTGAGTACATCCATCTCACTAGCTATCTAAGCGGAGATACCAATGACACCGCAAGCTGGGCGGAGACCAGCGTTACCAGTCTTGAGGGAGTCTGGGTGTCCTCCCTTGCCGAGATCGTCAGTGCCGGAGTGGACGACGATGGTGCGCTGGTTGTATGTTAGCTTGTGTTCTTGTGATACAGGCTTGCCGTGCCGTGCTCTCGAACTCCCGTCCGATTGACGAGGGGAGGGCGGCTCCGGCAGATGGGAGGGTAGACTTACGCCAATGACGCTATCCGGGCCGATGAGCTTGATCAGCTTGTCGGTGGTGGTGCCGGTGGAGTTACCCTGGGCATCGGTGCTGAAGTTGCCGAGGTCACCAACGTGGCGCTCCTCGTCAGTGGGGGCACCGTGGTTCTTGCCACGGGGGTTGACTGGGAAGGAAGTTAGTCTCATGGTCTGCTGGCATCGCTGGTTTGTCTATTTTTCTCGTCCCCGTTTCCCTCCTCTTTCTGCCCTTTTGGGAGTCTCCGCTTTCTCATGTCTCTCTCCCACTGTCATGCTACACTTCCCCCTCCAATCTTTCTCTCTTCCAACCATTGACCATCTTGGCATCAAGCAATGAGAGGATAGGGGGTATAGCTGAGATGAACTCACAATGTGGGCCAGCGGAGGTGCAGCCGTTGGTGTTGTCACCGAACTGGTGAACGTGGATGCCGCGCTGGGCGTTGGCGTCGTTGCCAGTGAGGTTCCAGGTGATGGTGGTGGAGGAGTTCTCATCAGCCTGCTCGAAGGTGACGGTGCCGGAGACCTTGGAGTCACCACGGACGGTTGCAACTATGCGGCGGTTAGCCAGGTGTCGAGGAGGAAGGCGCGAGGTGCGGGGTAGTTTGGCGTGGTGTAAGAGGAGGTGGAGAGGAGGCCAGTGAGGCGTGAGGCTGTTGAGGCTGTTGAGGCTGACAATCCCCAAGGTTGCGTCCTTCCTGGTAGAGTAGATACATGTGTCGATGAATGTGCTCAATCCAGCGCGCGGGAAGGCCGGAAAGCTGCGTCATTGGACAAACCTGCCCCTCCACCGACAAATGTATTGACAGCGAGCTAAACTTGTCCACGTACCTGCTTTGACCATTTTGGCGGATTATAGTACTAGAATAGATCTTAGTAGATATTGTGTAGCGTGAATTAATTCAGAGTCTTTGCTGTAAATGTTGTCTGGAGGTGGGAGGAGAGAAGAAGAGAAGGTGCGTAGAAGTGGGGGATACGTGATTAATGACCGATCAGAAGCTCCTGCCCCGCTCCGAGCCGACAGCTCATAGGAGCTTGAGTAAGCACATAGTCACGTGAACTATGACATCAGTGCTGGCATGCTTTCCGCATTCTGCAACAAATCAGATAATTTTAGACGTAAGAGAAGGGTATCCTTGTCGTACTTTCTTCCTGGTTTAGTACTGATTGTGTTACAACGATCCATTAACTGATATGCCGCTGTACTCCAGAAATTTCAGATGTGACATAATTTGAAGCTTGGTCACGTGTTGTAGCTGAGCTTATGACCCCGCAGTGCCAAGCATTACCCTGACAGCGAACCCCCGAGAACTCCGATATAGGGAACGGCACTTACAGCCTCCTTTCGTGTCGGACCTCATGCCGTGCCGTGGTACTCTAATTCAATGGAAGCTGTATCCACAATTTAGGACCCTGGCGAAGCCCGGGGTCTGGGAAGCTTATATTTTCAAGCTGATGTAATTGCTGGAGGAATTAAAATGAATAAAATAAAACTCCTGCAACATATAATATATATTGGATTAGGCATATGAAACTAATAAGGGATAGATGTAAGTAAGGTCTATAGCGTACATGTATTTATTCCAGGACATCAAAAAGTTAAAATAAGGCATACTAAACGAAAGTCAATCTATCATCTTCTACTCCAGACTGCAAGATGTTAACAGATTATCAATATGAAGGGGGAAGCGACATCCCTGGATATTCATACTGCAACGTTAGGTTTTCTCCCCAGCAATATTGTAGCCCCCAAGCTAAAAAGACCGCCAAATTATTTTTACTGCAATTTACAGCTCACGAAACTTGCCGTAATTATGAGATACAAAGCCGCAGCTTCCTCTTCGTACCTTTATCCTCAAATCATGCTTCTAAACCACCGCTTTTCGTGCTACTCTCCTCCAACTCCCCCTTCTCCTTCCCGGTCCTCTCCCTCCTCTGTAACCAAGCTACCAGCCCCGTAATTCCAAACTGCGCCACGTACGCCACCGTAGACCAAATAAAGCCCTTCTTAAACCTAGGCGCCTCTTTCGCCGGATACGTCAACAGTGGTAACCAAGCATTAAAGGCGTAGCCCATGGAATTCATGATGCCTAGTACGAGGGCGCGTTCTTCGGCGTCCGAAGAGCAGATTTCGTTGGCCCAGGACATGGAGAGGGGTCCGTAGGCTACGGCTGCACGGGAGGAGAAGTAGGCAAACCATTTTAGGCCGTTGGGGATTGCCCAGATTGCTAAGAGGAGGGACGCGAAGAAGCCGAAAAACTGTGGGTGTCAGTAAACCCTACTGTATATGATATAATATGAAGATAAGACTTAAATGAGAGGAGTGGACTTACTGTTCCAATGGACATAACTATAGCTCTTTTACGAAGGAAGTCGCTTAGTATCGCGAAAGAGACCGTTGTCACAAGTTGGACAGCATATTGGCCTGTTGGGATAATGTTCTACTATAGTTAGTACATCGATAGCATGGAAGAAATGGGAACTTACAATCTGAGTAACAGGCCAATGATTAGCCTTCAACCAAAGCGGCAACGGGCTCACGCTACTTGATGGCGTCGTATTAATAAATATAACATAAAGCACTGTCAACGCATAAACATGCCACCTCGTAAACACTCTCTTCAGTATCAACCAACCCAGCTTCTTCCTCGGTGCCCTTCCTATATCGTCCATTCTCTTCCTCGCGAACTCTGCGTCTTCATCACTCAAATAAAATGCGCGAGTATTTTCTGGGAGATCGGGGATGAGAAAGAAACCTGCCAGGCAGATGGGTGTGGAGATTACGCCGTCCATGATAAAGAGCCATTGCCAGCCTGCTTTGCCGGCCGTTCCGTTTAAGCCCTTATAGAGTGCTGCTTGGAGATAGCCTGAGAACATTCCTGCTGCTGCTGACGAGGCATGGAATATACATGCTCGCTTACCTAGTTCTGACGGTTTATACCAGCTCCCAAGCAAAAAGTGTGCTGCAGGATAAAAGATAGATTCCGTCAGTCCAACAAAAAACCTAATCGCAATAACCTGTTTCGACGTCGTCGCAGCCGCAAGGCAAAAGGTTAATATTGTCCACACGAGCTCGCAAGACGGAATCCAGATTGAAGGTCGGACTTTCGTGAGGATGAGTTGAGAGGGGAGTTGGCCTATTACGTAGCCCGTGGTCCAGGCCACGTCGATCAGGTTTAGTTCGTTGGCGTTCATGGCGAGATCTTCTTTCATGCCGGAGACGTAGGCGTTGGAGATGTTAGTTTGGTCGAGGTTTTTGATGAAGTAGCCTAGGGAGAGGATGGTGAGGAGGAAGACGTCGAGTTTTTGGACGAATTTGCGTTCTTCAGAGGAGCGATTCGGATCGTAGTCCTGTTCAAGGTAGTTAGCTGCGGGCTCCTGGGGAGAAATGATGGGACTGGGAGAAATACCCAGATGTACGACCACCATGGTGCCCTTTCGGGGCTGGGGCAATCAGGCTCGGAGTCCGACACAATTTCTGCCACCTCTTGGAAGCCCTTGGAGTGCTTGCCGTCGTCCAACATGATGTTAGATAGCAAAGGGATAATACTGTCGTTCTAATTTTGACTAGGAAGGACTGTCGCGTACTTATGTACGCCACAGGGGGAAGTTGATTTTGCCATATTTTCAGCAAGGTCCCAAAGATTCCCTCAGCGGGCGCCATTCTCAACCAGGAAGATGAACAGCTCCGAGTGTTCATTGCGTGCTCGTCGATTCAGGACATTTCCTACCGTGGTAACCGCGCGTCCCCGCTCAATAATTACAGCACCAACAGATACAAATGATACGATGCCGTTAGGTGCATCAATTGCCATGCCGAGGTCGCAGTAATTCTGGGGTCGGAAGCTTAGCAGGGGTATCATTAGAACCTGCAGGGACGTTGCATTCCCGAAGCCAATGATGCTATATCTGGAATGACGAGAGTTGCAGAAGCTTGAAAGATAATGCGATAAGAAATGGGGTTCCACTGGCCATGACTACATAAAGAATATTACTTAATAATTTAGCCAGTAATGACACATCTAGGAATTGCGGCGATTGGGGTGCATGAAGGTTGTGATGTTGACATTTGGGGGTGCATGCAATGTTGTGATGTTGACGACAATTGGGGGTGCATGCAAGGTTGTGATGTTGGTTGACGACAATTTCCCAGATATGGCGGAATACTGGGACGGACATCTTTGTCCCAATCTAGTATTCCGGCATGTCTGGAAACAAAGCGTGGTAGGATCAAAAAACAGCTCCCTGATCAATAACGCGCAATTGATTGAAAGAACGCAACAGATTTGAAATCAAAATCCGATTAGAAAGTGGGTAGCTTGGGAGAAAGTTGTTTGAAAAGGGACCAACTTTCCGAAAATTACCGTGTCTTGACTCTTGACAAGCAAGCTTGCGATATTCATTTAACAAAACACATTTCAAATCTCCCACAAAATGGCTCCTGCAGCAACTGAAGTTCTTCCTATTGATCCTCGGATCAAGGACTTCGTAATTCAAAAGAAGGATACTCTCCCACTTCCAGAAGCCGCCCGTGCTCGACTTGAGAAGGCTGGAATTGACCTCAGCAATGGCTATCCTGAACGTCCAGCAAAGCCATTGTTTCTCGACGATGCTACAGAGATTCGAAATGTCGAGCGCGAACACGTAGATGCCGGATCTAGAGCCGACAAATCGAAGAGCGCACTGCTCTCCGCGGCGAAGGAAGTCATTCATCTGACTTCCCATATCGGAACTGAGATCGTTGGTCTGCAATTGAAGGATTTGACTGATCAGCAAAAGGATGAGCTCGCCTTATTGATTGCTGAGAGATCTGTGGTATTCTTCAGAGATCAGGATATCACTCCTCAAGAACAGAAGAAATTAGGAGAACATTTTGGGGAGGTTGAGATTCATGTAGGTGATAGAAGTCTTGGCGGGATGTTACCCGTGCTGATACGCTGCAGCCACAAGTGCCACATGTACCCGGAGTACCGGGGGTGACCATTATATGGCCAGCCCTGCTAGCCACAGAGAGGAAGGCTTCGTTCAGACAACCAGGAGGAGCCTCAAGATGGCACTCGTATGCATCTCCCGAACAGACCCCGCATTCTGGGCTAATTTGAATGTAGTGATCTCGTCCACGAGAAACATCCAGCAGGCATCACGCACTTGCACAACGACACCGTTCCCTCAATCGGGGGTGACACCCTATGGGCCAGTGGCTACGCAGCATACTCAAAACTGAGCCCGGAGTTCCGCAAAATTATCGACGGCAAACAAGCAATCTATGTCAGCGCCCACACATATCTCGACCGCAACGACCCAAACGCAGGCCCAAAACACGTCGAGAGAATCCATCCAATCGTTCGCGTGCACCCAGTTACCGGCTGGAAAGCGCTCTATGTTAACCGAGCCATGACAAAGTCCATTGTTGGGTTGGACAAGGCGGAGAGTGATCTCATTCTTAACTACTTGTATAGTGTGTATGAGAGTAATGTTGATATCCAAGTGAGGTTTAAGTGGACACCTAGAACCTCAGCGTTGTGGGATAATCGTATTACGATTCATAATGCGAGCTGGGATTATGAGGGATCTGAGCCGAGACATGGGACGAGAGTTACTTCGTTGGCAGAGAAACCGTTTTTTGTCGCGGATGCGCCAACTCGACGACAGGCTCTGGGGCTTGCGGATGACTAGAACTGAGACGGACAATAACTAGAGCCAAATTAGTCCCAGCTTTAGTCTCTACCCTAGAGCCATATTGATATAACAGAGTAGTAATCATAAGTTAATGATTAAGCCAAGGCTAAAATGTCGCGTCGCCTCATCCCATTTCCCCTGCTCCTCTTCTACTCTGACGAAGGATTTGATCTTTGGCGGGGTAGCGATAACAAGTTGAAGGATTGGGGACTGGGATTATCAGATCTGCTGATCGCTTCAGGACCAACCAACTGAGCCCCGCCAAATCGCCAATGCGAGGTTCGCCAATGCTGACAATAAATATACCGCAAGGCGTTCTCCATCATCACAACATCGCCAAAAATAAACCGCAAGGCAAGGCCTTCTCCATCATCACATCATCGCCCCTCCAGAAAATGTCTGCAGCGCTCCGTGTAGTCGTCTGCGGCCAGACAGCCCAGATTGCCAACGCCGTCAAAGCGGGCCTACTCCCCGAGTATGAAAGTGAGATAGAGCTCTTGCTTTCCTCTTACGCTCATCCTGATTCTTGTTAGCAATTCATGTTGTCTTCAGTGCTGCCGCTGGCGCTAGAGATATACCACCAATATTATCGGGTCGGACCCCTCCATTAGACGAGCCAAATGTGGGAACGGGCGACTACTCAAAAAAGGCCGACGCTATTATAGTTGGCGGTGCGTATGACGATGAGAAGCTCAAAGAGATGAGAAATGCCTGCGCGGACTTGCCAGGAAACGGAGGGGTTGTATGGCTGAGACCGAATATGAGCACACCTACTCCGCCATTGGGGTCAGTAACTCTCCTGGATCCTACTTAACTGCGCGGGTCATTTGGACCCAGAGCTGATGTTATTAAAACGACTATCTGAAGTACCAACGCTAATAAGCTTTAAGGCCCGCGTATGGGAAGGCGATGGTGGATAGATGCAAGGCCTGCTTGAAGGAGCTTGAGCTGGATGGCAAGCTGGGGGCGGATGGAATTTATTTCTACTGATTTAGTTCGGGCCTGTTTGGTTTCGCCTATAAACTCCAAATTCGGATTGGAGTGCTAATTCTGAGAAGGTTTGATATGTCTTCGGGCTGAAGGAAGAAACGAATGAAAATGAATAATCGCCCAATAGGTTGGATTGTATCCGTGACTTACCATTCTGATACGCATGTCATGTAAGATCGATAAGACCCATGTTGTGTCTAGACCGAGCTTCAACAGGCCAAGATAATTATGGTTATTGTATCATTGTAAAGCTGTACCTGCACTTGGTACACAGCACCCGGTTGCATTGATCCTTGGCCGATGGCACTGCCTTGGCGCATGTCCAACC
Organism: Pseudogymnoascus sp. BL549; assembly: GCA_001630585.1. NCBI lineage: Eukaryota > Fungi > Ascomycota > Leotiomycetes > Thelebolales > Thelebolaceae > Pseudogymnoascus > Pseudogymnoascus sp. BL549. The sequence continues at coordinate 13,860 of LNAR01001893.1, read as the reverse complement.
TTGGCATCAACACCAAGGCAATAGCGTAAAAGCGGTTCAATGCGATGCCGAGGAAGAATCAGCACAAATATCGGTGAGACGAAATGGTATCGAGGCTAACTTGGCACTTTGGAAAGTTTGGCCGTCTTATGTGACGACGATGTGATAAAACAATGGGAATCAATATATAATGAGCAACTCTACTGCCACATTTTAAAGCAAATCAACAAACCACCTCCTCATAACCCAATAACCCAATAACAGAAACCACCCCCAAAAAGCAACATGTCCGTCCCCGTCGCACTCAAGCTTGTTGGTCCTCAAAAGACCGATATTGTGCTCCTCTCCGACGACATGGACTTGCAAACTGTCCTACAAACCACCTACGAAGCTATCCGCGAGCAAATTCCTCCAGCATTCATTGAACCATTTGGTGGAGACATGGAACACTTGGAAAGTGTCTATGTCGAATGGGCGACATCCGACCAGAACTTCCCTAGGAGAACCGATGTTACTGAATCGAACGTCGCTGCCGTTATCAAGCTCTTGGAAGTGAGGCGTGGGGTCGATGTTCTCAGGGGTACTCTGCGCAAGTCTGGATGAGTTCAACAGCATCTTATTTTTGGCAAAGCTATGTGTGGTATATCAGAATGGACTGGAATTATTTTCTGGGTATTTTGGAAAACCACAGATGCAAATATGCGGAATCATGGGGCATGTATTGATGAGAAAACATGTGAGGGCGGCCGGATTTGGTTTTTCAATGGAAACCTCTTGTTAACAAACAATGCTCTATAACCAAATGATGAATGCTATCTATCTATTATGGTGGAAACAAACCCTCTCTGGAGTGTAAGATACTAAATACGAATAATTTCTCGAAGATGTACGTTTGAAGTTTGAAGTATGATCGATACTTAATCAGCTTTATCCAACGCATCACCCCAATTAATTAATTATCATGTAATGTCTGATTTATTCAATGTATCAATTAAAACCTATAAATGTGTGGAGTGACCCAATAACCCCCCAACTTATCTGATATTACCCCCTTTACAAATTATACACCGTAACCCAGAAATCTATATACTCCTTGACATGCCGTATACTATGCTTCGGGCGTAACTGTCTTCTTCTTTTTAATATTTACCCAGCCCATCCCCAAACTAAAAACAAAAAGCCCAACTCCACAGCCTGCAGAGAGGTAAAAGTTGCGGTTGATAGCATGGTTGTAAGCCTCGATGACACCTGCAACCTGTCCTGGCTTCACAACAGATCTTATAGCCGTTGCACCAGCTTCAACTACATCCTTTGCAATTACGTCCGGGGCGTATTTAGCCAAAGCCGAAAGAAGGCCGCCGCTGAATATCGTCTGCGCGATGGATAGGAAGACTGCTCCTCCAAAAACTTGCGAAAAAACAAGGGTCGACATTCCGACTGGGATTTTCTCCGGCGGGAGTATGTTTTGCACTGCAACGATAGACTAACAATAGGGTCAGTAAGGGATAGGAGGAGCCGAGTAAAATTAGAGTGCATGCTTACAATCTGCATACCAAGGCCACGACCCGAGCCAGAAAGGATTTGGTAGCCAATCCATCTTGCAACCGAAGTAGAAGGGGTAAATGTGGCAATCAGACCAGATGAAATGGCAGCGAGAATACCGCTAGCCGTCATAAATGGAAGATAGTATCCAACGCGTCCAACTACAAATCATATTAGCTTTCGCGCCTCATAAAACTAACTGGCACTTACCTAATACTCCACACACGACCGAGAAAATCATCTGCGAAATTATCGCAGGCAACATGTACACCCCGCTTAGGGCTGGCGATACGCCTTTGACAGACTGGAAGTAGATAGGTATATAGTACGAGAATATGAGCATAGTTCCGTAGAAGAACGCGTTGGCTATGCAAGAAGCCCACACTACTCGGACTCTCAGCATGGAGAACGGGATCATAGCTTTGTCGCCAACTCGATGTTCCCAAACAAGGAAAACGATAGCCAAGGCAAACCCGCCACAGAAAAGACCAATGATCGTGGCGCTGTTCCAGGCGTATTTTATTCCGCCCCACTGAAGGGCCATTAGAATCATAGTTGCTGATGGCGCAAATAGGACGAATCCGAAAAGATCAAGCTTGCCCAGTGTTTTGAAAAGATTCCTCTTCTCATCGGTATTCCTGATATTCTGGTCGGGTATAGTGATGAGTAGGAGAAAGACAGCTGCAACAGCACCGATTGGAAGGTTGATAAAAAAGCCTGGAGGGATATGGTCAGATCATATGAGTACTGGTGCTTCAATAGACTTACACCAGCGCCATGATACATATTCAGTAAATGCGCCTCCAATTAATGGCCCTCCAACGATACCTAACTGTGCAATTGACATCATGAAGCCAAGCATCACTACAGGTCATCAGCATAAGATCAGTACTAGTGTAAGGTGGGAGGACTCACTTGGCCGTTTGACCAGAGGGACGGATGCAGCTATTATAGTGAGGCCGCCATTTATAAGCCCTGAGCTTCCTAGTCCAGCAATAGCCCGTCCGATAATGAGCATGGTGGATGACTGAGCTCCACCGCATATCGCCGATCCGAGTTCAAAAAGGCCAACAAAGACAAGGAAGGTGTACTGTTGGTAGTTAATACAATATACTGAAGAATGGAAAAGGGGCCACAAACCTTGGTACTAAACTCGCTGTATATCTTCCCAGTCAAAGGTTGAAGGGCGCAGCTGGTGTCTGGGTTAGCCGGGGTTCATCATAGGAGTCATATGCAGACACTCACCTCGCGAGAAGATACGCACTGCCATACCACCCAACATCTGGCAACGAGTGGAAGTCGCTGGTAATCCGGGGAATAGCCTGTTGCGGTTGTCAATAACTTCTCAAGCGTTGTTATGAAAAAGGCTGAGACTCACAGTCACGATGATGGATATGTCCAGTAACATGAGAAATACAACCAATGTAACCGAAGCCATAACAAGCCATAGTTGCACCCCAGAGATGTATACATGCTCTGGTTCAGCGGCCTCAGCCGTCTTGGCAATGTCATCGGGAACCTTTTCGTGGATTGAGTTATCGTCTACATGTCCCTCATTGTCGACGTCTGTAGCACTGTCCGATATGACGTCCTTTTCATCAACATGGATTTCGCGGTCCCGCGCGTCCTTCTCCATCTTTATTTGGTAACGCGGACTTAATATTTAGCGAAGCCAGGAGGTATTGGGTGTCTCGCTCAACAGCTACACGAGGCAAGTTAATCCAGTCGACAAGTGTACGAAATCGCATGGCTTTCAGGTCACAGCATAGACGGGGGACATCACATATATGTAGCTACAAAAGTAAACTCCCCGCAGATAATTTTTTAACGCCGGTCGCGACAATCCGCAACGTCTCTAAAGTCCGACCGTGACGAGGCTGCCTGGAGCAACCAAATCCGACGGGGTTCGTCGGGGTTCGGGCCCGAAATCTTACATTGAGCCCCTTTTGAAACCCCACCAACAACATCTTGATACTCCGAGCGGTCCATCCATCCTTCTGAACCCCGCTGATGTAAATAGATCATCAATTTAGTTCCAGTACGTTAGAACCAAGTAAGAGCAGCTCCCATACGGATTTATCAATATTATATATATCGTGACCTTAGTGTCCCATGACCAACGCCTGATCCTAAAATCCAACCTTTAATTATGCCCACCCCCCTGCCTGACATTATTGCATATGCAGCAGAAAACCCAACCGTACCACCCGCATTGATCCATTTAGAAATGTTCAGATCAGAAGTCCAGCTGATATGGAAAATCCCCCGCCAGAAGATCTCTCATCCAGACGTCGTCCAACAAGTCCATATTAGTCGCCCCGAAGTCGATATCCTGCATTGGAATCTGCACCTGAGGGCCAAAGCCATGAAGACCATCATTCCCGCCGGAATTATCATGTCCCATTGTAAGATTTTGACCGCATCTGCTCTCAGCATCGGCAGCTGCGGCAGCCGCAGCAGCAGCTGGACCGACAACCTTCATTTCCCACCAACTTGCAACCTTTCCCAGCATCCTGTTTGTCAACATCCAAATATTATGAAGACCCGGCCCACTAGTGTCAAGGCCTGCCGCTGCAGGGACATTACCCCATTTCTCTGTAAGAAGATTTATCATAACCCCCAAGTCAACTTCCTGCCGTACAAGTTGACGATCCCAAGATACACCAGGACACTCGAAAGTGCTCAGGCGGTACAGCGCCACAATGAAATGTGCCATTTGCGACATGAGCGCCATAGGCATTTCAGCATAGCTTGAGAGCGGCAAAACGTCATCGGAGACGAATAGTGCGAACCAAGACTTGGTGGCCTCGAGGCAGGTCCAGAGACTCTTGGCAAGTTGAAGCGTTTTCGAGGGATCTGGAGGGCTAGGTTTGGGTGAACAAGTGCCGAGGCAATGTTCGTGCAGAGTGAGATCTGCGTGGTGAAGGTGAAGCTGTACATTGACTACGCAATATGTGAGTATGTTGAAACAGCACTTGAAAATCAGAATGCTTACTGTTGCCAACTAGTTCTGGAGGTATATTCCGCTTTAACTCCTCCAACTGTGATTGGAGTGATCTGAAATATATTTCACTCGGTGGAGTGGCTATTCCGCCACAAAGATTATCGCTCGTATCACGAGAGACCGCATTTTTGATCAGCTGTAGCCGAGTAAGAAAGACCAATAACATATCCGTTGGATGCTCTTTCGTCTTCTCCAACAGTTGCAGACACTCTTCAAGGTATGGCACCCATCGTAGAGGCTCGATTCTCTGGAAGTAACAGGAAGACCTAAGAATAATGATTAGTTTACTCAAAGAATTTGAGAACGCTTTTTACTCACACTGAACTAATTAGAAAGAGTCCAATAACAGACCGCCTCTCTTCCATAGTCCTAACGGCAACAGTTGGGTTCCTCGGACATCCTTGCGCATTATACGATAGCATGATGAGTGCAGGCTCTGTTGGAACTGGCTTTGTGAGCCCAAGATCGGACGCTACCGATATTGCGAGGTGGATGACCGTCGATATTATAGGTTTGTTGTAGACATAAAAATGACCCCAGCTTGCAAAAACGAGAAGCCCCAATAGTAGGTCTATGTTTTTGGCGCCCTCGATTAGCATTTCTCTTCCCAGTACTTTTCGAACTTCAATGCCTAATTCGGCTTGCTTTGATGTACTCTTGGGGCAGATTGCCCGAATGACTAAACTCAAGAACGGCCGTTCTTCTATCAACTCTTTTGCTGTGACATTTTTGTCGATTATTACCACTGGGAAGAAAGGAGCCATCTTTAAGCGATAGGTCTCCAGAGACTCTTCTAATTCAGTAATTTCTTTGAGATCGCTGTTCGTTGGAAATGATGCGGGCACATTGTCTGCTTTCTGGCCTGAGCGGTTAATGGCGGGATCATCATCCCGAAAGTATTGTGTAATACAAGGTGTGCGGTTGGACGTAGATGAGCTTGATTCCGACGGTGTAGGCGGTGCATATTGAGAGCAAAGAATATCGCCTTGGTCCCTCGTCGATCTGCCAGGGTTGTTACTCAACTTTCCGTAGTTGAAAAATTTCTCAGTCTCGACCGCTCCTTGTCGACTATTGGTGCCATGGCTTGCAACTGTTGCGGCACCATTTCCATTTCCGCCAGGAACGAGGCTCCCGTTCTCCAGCTGACTTGACGACTCGCTCGTCGCAGAGTGGGAGGTGAGTGAGGAAGGGGCAGTTTGAGCAGCCTGAGAACGTTGGAGAATTAGAGTGAGGTCGTCAAGCTTTTCTTCCAATGCAGCTGTCTTGCTAGCTACTGAGGCGGTCGACTGTTTTGATCTCTTGGTCACCTTCCTTTTACGAATCGTCGGTGCTGGTTGGCAGTCCTTGTTGAGACGCAAGCATCTGGACTTAGTTTAGTATTTATAAACAGGTAGCATTTTTGCGCAGAAAAAAACTGAAATAAGAGAGGGTTGACAGCAAAAGTATGCTCGCAATACAAACAGACGCCGTTCAATGCCGAGGTAGAATAATGATATCCAAGCAAGGTGAACTAATAATAAAAGGCACGTACCTCTCACATTTCGGTCCACTTGGTAGCACAGCACACCTAGTCTTACTCCTCACACAGTTGAGACAAGCTTTTCCATATGGCGCATTCGCAAGCACGTGCTCAGCGGCACCTTCTCCCCTGTGCGAGCTTACTCCCAGCCGTTCTGACGAATTATTGAGCTCCATTGCGCTATCAATATACGAGCATACGAGCAGTTGCGTGCGCCCAACGGAGTTGAGGGCGATTGATATCAACACAACAACAGCATCACAACTCGCAGGTCCTATTTTATCGCCCTTTAGCAATGCATACTCCGAAATCCGTATCCCAACGGACTATGCTGCTAAATTATACAACCAAGAGTTTTGTAAGACGGGAATCGACTTTGTATAAGTTTGGTTCTCAACTCCGACGGAGTTAGTGGCGGATCGGAGTTGGTGGAAGTCCTTTCAGAACGCACTGACGAACGGAGGAGCGGAGCTACTGCAAACTCCGACTTTCAGGTCATGTGACCTAAATCTTCACCAACCAGCCAGAAATGTATCATCTATAATATATTATATTCTCTAGTGTTTGTATGCAATGTTGAAGGGGCCTCTTTTAGAGTTTAAATTAGTATCATATGATTGAAGGGGATGGTGCATTAGCCGTTGTGACGCGTCTTTGGAGGAATATAACCTTTGAATCATCAAACTCGAATCCCAGTGCCAAGAACTACATATACACGACTATGTTATGACCAAACCTTTGAATAACTCGCTTATAAGTAAGTATAAAAGATGGCTGTGACTAAACTAGCTTTGGCATTGCAAGATATAACTCATGCTCCCATCCTAAGCATCCTTCTCTCTCACAGCAGCCTTTTCATCCGCCTCATGTAGCTTCTCGTCGCTAACATTCTCTGCTGGGCTTCCACTCTCCCTCAAAATACGGTCCAGGCCGATTTCACGGTTAATTTCTTCAATGCGTTCATTATCCGCCTGTGCAGTACCGGGCGAGCCGAAAATGACATCCATCTCCTCCAGAGTCAACCGCTTTGTCTCGGGGACGTAGAACCAGATGAACGCGGCGCCGAGGTACGTCAGCAGACCAAAGAGGATGTACGTTCCGTATGAGATACTGGAGAGCATGCTTGGAGTGACCTGGCCCACAATGAAGTTATTCATCCAGTTGCTCGACGCTCCAAGCGCGATACCGTATGGACGATTAGAGAGAGGCCAGATTTCTGCGACGATAATCCAGGCACAGGGACCCCAAGAGTAACCGAAGTGAATAACGAACAACCTACAGTATTGTTAGCTTGGTTTGGTCACTTTGTGTTTAGAGATGCGTGGGGCAACATACCAAACCATGGCGACCGCGGCCCAGCCGGCAGCCTTGTGTGTCTCCCAAGAATCGCGATATGTGGCGACGATGGCAGCGATGATAATGTGGCAAGTTGCCATGCCGATGGCACCGATAGTTAGAACTGGCTTGCGACCGACGCGGTCGATGTAGAGGACAGAAGGAATGGTGGCGATGAACATGACGATGCCGACGACGCCGGTTGCGAGAAGCGAGACAGTGACGCTGGTGAGGCCGAGGTCCTTGAAAATGGTGGGGGCATAGTAGAGGATCGCATTGATTCCGGTCCACTGCTGGAAGAACCTATTGACAAACATTAGTACTTGTTTTGGGTAGTGATAGTGCAAGTATGCTGGTTTAATCGGTGACTGCTTCCAGTCTGCTCCCATAGCAGATTCAAAACTTACATAGTAACCGTTGCAACAATGACACGCTTGAACATGGCCTTCGTCTTGAAGAGAGACCCAATTGCCACAAATTGCAGCTTGAAAGTGTTCATGGTGGTCAGCTCTCGCAGATGAGGGAAATGCTCTGCTGTAGTGCGCTTCTCGAATAGACTTTGCGCCTTGATTTCCAAGAATTCGATTTCAACCAGCTCGTGATCTTCCTCTAGACCACGGAGATTGGCAAGGACAGACCTAGCCTCGTCCTCGCGGTTGTGGTGAATCAACCAACGGGGAGAGAACGGCATGAACGTCATTCCGACCAAGAGTACGATGGCTGGGAAAAGCTGCAAGCAGATTGGTGTGAGCCATGCGCCCTTCGATTGGGATTCGCCAGTTCCACCCATGAAGTTTGTACCATAGTCAATCCAGAAAGATATCATGATACCAAAGCAAATGGCGAGTTGTTGCAGTGCAATGAGCGAGCCGCGCACTTCGGGGGGTGCAACCTCAGCGTTGTACATGGGAACAATCATGGAAAGGGATCCAACACCCATTCCACTAAGCAACTTGTTAGCCTTTGAAGAATGACTCTGGGTGTATAAATAATGGAAGAGTGTTACTTACGTGATGAATCGACCGGCAAGAATGGCGTTGTGGCCGGCAGAAACGGCGGTGGCCTGGATGATAACGCCAATAATGAAAACAGTGGTTGCAACGATAATACTGTATTTTCTGGAGAGAGATTCCGCGATGAAACCTGAAATTGGTTAGCAACGGTTGTAACCCGACTCCGTGAGTTGCGATGAGTATGAACTTACCACTTAGTAGAGTGCCAAGCCAGGCACCAAGTTCAAGAATTGAAGTCAACCATCCCTTTTTCGACGCATCTTTTTCGAGGTCGTTGTCGTACTCGCCCATATCTGTACCGCGTTAGCTGTTTGTCTCTTCACCGTGACCAGAGTTGACTTACGCTGCTTGAAATTTGACATGGCCAGCACACCAGAGAAAACACCCTGGTTATAACCGTACAGGAGTCCTCCAATGCACGCGAAAAGTGCTATAGTAAACACCCTGAAGTTCTTGACAATTGCGAGGGGTCCACTGCTGCCCATGAGGGCCTCACGCCGCTTGAGTGCGACATCGTAAACCGCGGCACCACCGCCGGAAACCATCTTGACAGCAAGTTACAGCAGAACTTAGGAGTGAGGGACTCAGGAGTTTAACTGGAACTGGAGACTGAAAAGCTTTCGGAAACCAGATTCTAGACGCAGAAGTTCTAGAGTGAAGAAGCAAGAAAGAAAGAGAAGTGGCAGGTGCGGAGAGATGCAAATGATAAAGTATGAAAAACGTGGCAAGCGACATGTACCAACGCTTGAGCAAGCTTGTAAAACCCGACGGCTAATGCAGATGAGCCTGGTGGGACTGGGCAATCATTGCTGCCGACACGAGCGATGCCATTTAATATCAGGAGAAGCTTCATTATTACCCCAGAGTATAGCTAGTAATCCACATATGGGCCCGAAAATGTTGATTTTGGCAGAAGAGCTCCAAGAGCTTGCCAGGGTCCATGCGGGGAACCTGTTGTGGTTGCTATACTGGCGGGGAATAATGGGTGCTAAAAGAACGCCTACCGCTGTTTGGCCAGGATCAGCCGTTTAGTACACCCGTTTCGCTGGGGTCAGCTTATAGCCTAAACAGTACCGGTCGGCCGAGTGTATTCAGCCTGAATCGGGTCATTTCCAGACGAGAACTGGTGCTCTGAAATATCCGTGGCGTTGGTGCTATGGTACTCTGCAATTGCCGTGTAGGTCATAGGGTGGGGTTTATGGGTGAAGCGTGCGAATTGTAATCCATAAAAGGAGTCAGTATTTAGTTACATCTGAGCCATAGGGTCAAATACCCGCCGAAATCTTGACCCGGAACCGGGCCGACTCAAAACAGGAATAACACCCCCCACGTGATGTACAGGCCAATGTTGTGAGTTGATGGTTCGGTTCGTGATACTACGGTGGGTTCGACTCTTCCATAAGTATATACAGAGCCACTTGAGTGGTCGATAGTCCGATTGAACACAATGGGCGCCTTGCAGAGAGCCCATTTTGTAATTGTCGATGGCTTGAGACGATTTCTTGAGACAATGGCTAATCCGGTCTCCTTTAGACCGTTTCTCCGTTACTCACCCAACTATTCGGCCGAAGAACACATGACAGGGAGCAGTGGCTTCAACTATCTGAGGTCTAGTAGAAGTATTCCGGGCGTTGTCGATTATTCTCAACGCTAAACAAGGCAATGCATCAACTAGAATTGGGCGCATGAGTTGAAATATCTGGTTGTGACACAACAGGACCATATGTACTTCCCAAGTTAGGCTAGAGAATCCTAGTCCGCGGCCATATGCTGTGTGAAGAAGGGTGGGGGGTGGATATGAGAACTACTTCCCAATCTCTGTCTGTGGCCTGGCTCGAATCCGGTGCGGCAAATAACGTTAATACCATATAAGTGTAGCGCAATGGCAATAACGCACGCTTGTAAACTTCCCTTGGCAAGCCATCGATGTTTGAGGCGTAGCTTGGCTGGTCCTAATGTCGACACTTTACAACGACCAGAGAGAACAACAAACCCAGGCGATGAATGATACCTCTTAACAATACTGAGTGAATGATGGTTTCGTATTATATGACCGAAGCCTATGTTAAGGCAGTTTTTAGTGCTGCCAGCAATGATCAAGCCTCAATCTAGCGGCAAGGCATGTTCCATGTTGTACCCCCCACTTTCAAGCTCTGGTGGCGTGGCAGGAACCAAATAGTGGAGGCGGCTAACCAACAGCTTATTTTAACGGCAAGACGGCAAGAATAGAACTTCCGAGTCTCGTAGTCTCGTATTATAATTGATCCCGCGCGACCACGGATCCGCTGCGGTTGCGCCATAGCACATAATATTCGAAGGGCGGCGTCCTGGCTATTGGAGATTGGTTTCTCGGCGAAAAAATACGCTGTTCACCAATGGCAGACGATTACATACATTCCTGATGTGAGAACACGTTACAAGCTGACATTACTCATTGCTGTGCTGAGTATAGGATGGATCTCGGCATGTATCAGCGAATCAAGTTAAATCAGCATCTAATAATATACTGAAAAGGATTCTTTCAATCATCTAGGATTCTATTACTCATAGCCCTCTGGTTCGTTACTCATTATTATACCCCCATCACTTGATATCATAGCGATCCAAATCCATAACCTTAACCCACGCTCGTGCAAAGTCATTAACAAACTGGTCCTGCGAATCGCCAGAGCCATACACCTCCGCCACTGCACGGAGCTCAGCGTGTGACCCAAAGATGAGATCAGCACGCGTGGCCGTGTACATCGGGCTACCCGTGGCGAGGTCTTTGCCCTCAAATTTCTCGTCGTTGGAGTCAGCAACAGACGACCAGACAGTGGAGGCGTCCAACAGGTTGGTGAAAAAGTCGTTGGTCAGCTGGCCAGGGCGGTCTGTGAGAATTCCGGAAGCTGAGCCATCATAGTTTGCGCCGAGCGCACGCATACCGCCAACAAGGACCGTCATCTCTGGAGGGCTGAGTGTCAGAAGTGCAGCTCTGGAGACCATGATCTCCTCCGTAAGCGAGCGTGAGGTTCCGTGGCCGTAGTTACGGAAGGCATCAGCGCGAGGCTCGACTGTGGTGGACTAAATTAGCTACAACTACTCGAAGAACAGGGATGAGTCTGAGGGACATACGATAAGCAAAGGTTTCCACATCAGTTAGCTCCTGAGTGGTGTCGACACGGCCCGGGGTGAAAGGAACCTCGATAGTCGTGCCCGCATCAGCGGCGGCCTTTTCCACGGCGGCAGTGCCACCTAGAACAATGAGATCGGCCAGAGAAACCTGTTTCTTTTTGTTGGCAGAGTTGAACTTGTCTTTCACTTCTTGCAGCTAGAAGAATCCACATATTAGCTACAAGCTCATCAATTCGATATAGAAGTGCAGTCGTTACTTACAGATTTCAGCACAACAGCCAGACGTTCAGGGTTGTTGACTTTGAAGGAGCGCTGGGGCTGCAGTGCAATACGGGCGCCGTTGGCACCACCACGCTTGTCCGAGATACGGAAGGTTGAAGCAGAGCCCCAAGCAGTGGTTACCAGATTGGAGATATTTAGGTTAGATGCAGCGAGGATATCTTTCTTCAGCTGTTTCACGTCGGCATCGTCGATTACGTCGTAGTTTGCGGCGGGGAGAGGGTCCTGCCAGATAAGGTGCTCGTCCTTAGGAACCTCCGACCCAAGGTAACGCGAAACAGGGCCCATGTCGCGGTGGAGAAGCTTGTCTATGGCAAAGTCAGTAAAAACTCGACTATTGTCAAAAGATTGGGCGGGTGAAATAACTTACACCAGGCCAACGCGAACTTCTCCGTAAAATAATCGAAGTCGTTGAGGAATGTCTTGGAGATGTTGTTGTAGATAGGGTCATAGATCAGGCCGAGGTCACTCGTGAGCATCGTGGGCTTGTGAAGCTTCCCAGCGATAAATGCGTCGGGGTAAGAAGCGTTAGCACTCTGAGCTTCCCACTGAGGCGCTCCATCGGGACTTTTAACAAGGGTCCAGTTGTTGTGAATCAAAGAAGTCAGGAACTCTATTGTACAATATGTCAGTATAAATTCTACTCGTCAAGATCATCAAGACTTACCATTGGCCCACTTGGTGGGGGTTTTGGACCAAATAACCTCGAGGCCACTGGTATAGCTATTGTTACCAACGCCAGTGTTGAAGCTATTCTTCCAGCCAAGACCCTGATTCTCGAGTCCGGCAGCATTAGGTTCAGGGCCGATATTATCACCTGAAACAGCACCGTGAGTCTTTCCAAAGGCGTGGCCTCCAGCAATGAGAGCAACAGTCTCTTCATCATCCATTCCCATGCGACCGAAAGTCGTGCGGATATCGAGAGCGGATGCTTTTGGGTCGGGGTTGCCACCCGGGCCCCTTGGATCAACGTAGATGAGACCCATGTTCGTGGCGCTGAGTGGCTCTTCGAGATCCTTGGCTCGCTCATAGATATCGGTGCTTCCATTATACCGCTCTTTGTTGCTACCGGGCTTAGGGAAGAACTCTTGCTCAGAGCCCCAGTAGATACCCTCGTCCGATTGCCATGTGTCTTCTCGGCCGAAGGCAAAGCCATATGTGGGAAAGCCCATGTTCTCCATTGCCATGTTGCCCGCAAATACCATCAGGTCGGCCCATGAGAGCTTGCGACCATACTTTTGTTTAATAGGCCCTAGACGTCAGTGATTAGCCTTTTATTCATTTGGTCCACCCCCTCCGGGTATGGTTTAACATCAATGTGGGCTTACATAGCAAGCGGCGGGCTTTGTCAAGACTGGCGTTATCAGGCCAACTATTGAGCGGGGCAAATCTTTGTTGTCCCATACCAGCTCCTCCACGGCCATCTTCACTTCGATAAGTGCCGGCGTTGTGCCATGATAGACGGACAAGGAACGGGCCATAGTTGCCAAAATCAGCTGGCCACCAACTCTGAGAGTTTGTCTGTAGCTCCGTGAGGTCCTTTTTGAGTTCGGCCACTATAATAGATGCTGCGTTAGTATATGCGGTTCGCAATATATATAGATTTCAATGCGCCTTGAAGGTGCCAATGACCTACCATCCAACTTCGCAAACTCAGTAGCATAGTTAAATTTAGCATCAAAGGGGTTTGAGCTTTCCCCATTTTGACGAAGCACTGCCAGACTTAAGTCGCACGGCCACCAGTCGTCGCTTCTAGTACCACCACCAGCAACTTTGGACTTCCTTGGGCATCGCCCAAAGCCAGGGTTCTCAGAGCTGTAGTCTCGCTCCACAATGGACTCTGGATGCGGGATGCGCGGCGCATTGTCGCGGGCGCCATTGCCGTTGATGTATGGACATGACACCGCAGATGTGAGTGGCAGTGCGCTGATTGCCAGCAGCACAAGTTGGCTCAGAGGCATCGATGGAAGCATCATGTCAAACTAGGTAAAACATGCACTTTGTGGTATATTGTCGGTGCAGGTGGCGAAGGTTGGGTCTCAAAACATTTATGGCTTCCCCCTCCATTTATACCA
>LNAR01001892.1:0-21254 GCA_001630585.1 Pseudogymnoascus sp. BL549 | reverse complement strand
CGCGCACGCGCGCGGCGTCTCCATCATCCCGCTGCTGCCTGTTGAGGTCGCTGTTGGCATGCCGGCGCCGGTTGAGCACAGACGCAGCAGCTCGGTTGCGAGTCTTGGTGTTGGGGGTCGGTTCTTGAGGCTGGGACATGTGGGTGGTGGGGATGAGGGGGATTGGAGCGCTATTGAGTAGGCTCGAATCGTCGAAAGATGGGTGGATGGAAGGAGTGTCATCGTGAGCGAGGCGTTTTTTTTTTTTTGGGACTTTGGTTAGGGGCAGGGACGCCGCATGGCTGGCTGAGGATGGCTATCTGTTCTGAGCGTTGAAAAACAGTTAAACAGTATGTTTGTTGTTGTTGGAAGGATCTCGTTTGCTTTGGTGAGAGACGATTGATGGATTGAGGAGGAGAGGAGAATGGAAAGGAATATTTTGAAAGTGCTGCCACGAAGTGATGATGAATGACATCAGCTTGCCTTGCTTTATTGCGGTAGTTAGTGGGAATTAACTCGTGAGCGTGCTGTCTGTCTGTCTGTCTATGCTTCTTGTGTGCTGTGACTATGTGCATGTATGAAATGTGTGTATGCCATGAGGAATGTAAGTGTTTTGTTTGGTGTATTATATTACTAAGGCACGAAATATATTATACAGGTTTTAATCTGGGTAAGAAATAATATATTTTGAGCAACTTCTCATAAACTTTATTTATTTATTATATCACCACAAAATTAACAACCACCCATCAACCTATTTCCCCTAACTACATTCCACACAACCGATCACAATCAGAATCACATCTACCCACTTCCTCTTCCCCTCTCCGCCGAAACACCAAAGCAAGGGATCTCACACCATCTCACCACCACCAAGCCACCGACGTCGTGCAACAGAAGCAGTGTACCCTCACACTACCGCATACCAAGAGGCCGCATTCTCAGTCTCAGTCCATACATCGCCCAACGTGGGGGAGGACGAGGTAAGGGAGCCAAGAGTGAGCCGGGAGAGTGAGATGGGATGGGAAGTTGAGGGCTGAAAACGGTCTCTGCACAGAAGAGGATGGGGGGATTGTGGTGCTGGTTTGGGGGGCGTGCATGGGATGGTGGGTCTTGGCAAGCGGTGTGTAACACAGATGCCGGGCATCCTAAATGATAGCGGGGAGTGATGGCGGCGGCGGCTGTAACGTGGCGGGTGTTGTATGTTGTGTGACGCGGCGCGCTTGTGGCGCCTGGGTGTTCGGGAAGAGGGATGGGCTGACTGGTTGGTGAGTTTGATCATCGCATATCTTCAAGATGGGTATGTGGTGAACGGGGGGCAGAGCAGTGATGCTCGGCGAGGGAAGTTGTGACAGGGGATGGGTCGTTGGGACAAGATGGTGAGGGGGCCGCGGAGGTGGTGATGCATGGGAACGGGGAACGGGGTAACAGGGGAGGGGAGTTGTACGACGGGGAGAGTGAGCTAAAAACGACGTCCATACATCCATACACCCCAGATGGACGTGGGGTTAGAGATTAATATTTCGTCGAGTGGTGAGATAGTAGACGTAACATTATATACTCATTCGAATGGCAACAGATAGCCCGTTTAGAAGTATCACAGCCATATATTTGAACCCACCACTGACTCCTCACTTCTTAAACCCAACAGCAGTATGAATGCACACATATCACCCCTCATCCTGCGTCGCCGTCATGCCACCACAAAGGCACCACGCATCATCAAACCCCACAGACAGCGCTTATCCCACATCCAACCCACGTCTCCGTTTGCTCCCCCACGCGTCAATGAAACGCTCCACGCCCCAGCCACCACAGCCGCACGCACGCACGCATGCCACAAAGCAAACGAGGCCCAAACACCGCTCCAAAACAAGGGATATGACATGGGCATGATAGCACCTCCGCACACCTTCTCTTGCACCAGCCACTCCCATGCGTGCACACGCGCATGCGGAAACACGGGAAAAGAGGGCGGAATGTTCGTATGAAAATAAGAAGTTGCGACTCGCATCTTAAAAAGGCACAGCAACGGGCGAGACCGCAGGATAATTATACACAACAATCCATCCCACAATCCTGCACCTGCTTGCAGCGTCCCGTGCTCACAGCCACATCCAAAATAGTCACCATCCCGCCAGAAAAAAAACGTGTCGCACTACATCTCTCCCTCCCCCCCGCCCCCAAAAAAAGAAGGTAAAAAAATCGGTAATGGGGGAAGTAAGGGGGTGAATGGACGAGTGCCAAAAAGGGGATAAAGGGATATCACGTGATATCAAACTGACGCCTTTCCGAAAACAGAGAGTATCCCGGGGACTACAGCTCACATTCCACGCGAGTGCCATATGAGGAATCCATGGGCACGCGCATCTTTGGTCGGATTCTATGCTGTGATGGTGCGGCAGGGTGGCGTGTGGGTAATTGGGGGGTGGAAGGGTTGTTAGCGGGGATTTGTAGGGAGAATTCGGAGATCCTGATGTGAGGCTGGGCCGTGAGGGGTGATATGACAGTTTTGAATGGGGGCGAATAAGGGTCCGTTGCTGCGAGAGATCCCGTGGTGGGCGTGTGGTGTGAGAAGCATAGCGGGCCTAACGCGGCCGGGGTGACAGCCCGTGAAATGGGCCGGTGTGAGGCCGTGGAGTGGGATGGAATGCGGAGTTTGAGGCGGAGATTCCATGTTCACGGTGATGTCGGCGCTGCGGATGGGGGAGCTGAGCTGTTTGCGAACGGTGGTGGTGGTGGCTATGACCAGAGCGGAGAGGGTGAGAGGGGATCCTTTGTGTCCCGGTGGTCCGGTTGTGAGGGTTGAGATGGCTGTTTTGAGAGTGGTGGGTTGATAGGACCGAGATGTACAAAGAAAGTGGTGAAGAGGCAGGTTGGGAATGTGTGGTAGGCATGGCGGAAATGAGAGAAAGAGGCAAGCCACAAAAACGACGGAGTGAATCCTGGGTGAATTTGAGAGTTGAGGTGAGAGGAGAAGGCGTCTGGAGGCAGCAGCAGCTACTCACCTTATGAAGACGTCTGATGCGTAGATTAATGCCATATTCATGCTGCACTGCTAGTGAGACAGACGTCCAAACAACGTTGGAAACCATGCATCTAAGCGCAGACGGCGCTACTGCAGCCAGCCGCGCGCGAATCTCTCAGATAGATGCAGGTCCCGCGCTGTCCCTGTCCATCCCCAGCGCCGCGGCGGACAGAGGGACCTGAAGCCGTCGTTGCGCCGCGGGGGATGGCAAATCAGGGATCGTGCAAAGATGGCGTCCATGAAAGCGGGCGCAGGGTCCGAAAACGAACGTGAGGTGGAATGCGGCTGGGTGGGAGTTGTCGTCTGATAGGTCGTTTGGAGGGCTGCAATCGAGACTCTCGCTACCACCCAGATTGCCGAGACAGAGGCACGTTGTGAGTGATAATACCCTTGCTAGTTGGGGACTGATCCGTAGGCGAAACTGTCTTTGAGATTCATGTACTTCTAGTTTATTACTTACATGAACAAGTGGGAAGGTAACCCGGGCGATGCACCTGTTTTTGGTCGCCAACCTGATATAGACACCGGATCTTGATAGTCGCCTATAGCTACGCTGGGACCCCCATTATCTTTCTTTAACCTTTAGAACTTAAAGAATACAACCCAGGATCTAGCTGTTTCATCTGGACGAAATGTCAGCCAGGTCGAGCACCGTCCCCCCGACACCACCACCTTCAAACGCTGCAGAGACCCAAGATGGGTTTGGACAATTAATCCAGCACAATTCTTCCTTCCACCATCACTCGAACCCATTTGGAGGAGGCAGTCAGATGTCGCCAGATGGATCGCCGGTACAGGGCCTAAACGATACCTTGTATGGCAACGGCGTCTACCAGTATAGCAACAGCCAAGATATCTTCCAGAACGGACTGTTGCCAAACATCGGGATTGGATATGTAGGTTGAAGTTCCGTTATACCTGAGCTCCGTCCTGACTGTGCACAGGGAGATTTGCAGTATGGCGAGGCCAAGCAAGAGCCCACTCGCTATGCACCAGTGCCAGATGATCCTCAACTGGTAAGAAGCCTGAACGTGACTCAAAACATAGCTTACCATTTTAGTATGGATACGGAAGCCACGAAGCATCCCCGGCGCCGTCTGCAATATCGCCCCCACTGAACATGAGGCGCACCAGGAGTGGCCAGGCCATCAATCGAGCGATTCAGCAATTGAAGCCACCACCAAAACAGACCACTCGGGCTGCATCGCCAAAACCAAAGACCAAGAAGGTCAAGAAGGAGAAGATCAAATCTGAGAATAGACTATCCAAGTTGGACCAGCCATTGAGTGAGCTAACCAGGGAGTGGACCCACGTGCCGGTTGTTGACATCGACGCATACGTGAACCGATCAGCAGAGATCCGGAGGCAGGAGGTCGAGGAAGGGAAAAACCCTGGCAAGGTCAAGCGCCCAATGAACTCATTCATGTTGTATCGGAAAGCATATCAGAACCGAACCAAATCTTGGTGCTTACAGAATAATCACCAAGTCGTTTCCCAAGTTTGTGGTGACAGTTGGCCACTGGAGCCAGATAGCGTCCGGGCGCAGTTCAACGAATGGGCTAGAATCGAACGACAGAACCACCAAAATGCCCATCCGGGGTACAAGTTCTCACCCGCAAAAGCTGGGACGGCCAAGGCGGCGAAGAGAAAGGCGTCCGTGTCGGATGAAGAGTCGGGCCTCGAGGATTTCGATTGGGAAGGAGGTCGTGGCTCCAGGGCAGTAAAGCGTCAAAGGCCGACTCCGAAACCAAGCCACACTCCCCCCGCACAATTTCAAACACAGCCGTACTATGGGTTCGATCTCGACTCAAGGGGCAGCAGTATCGAGCCGGGAATGGGCGGAAGTTTTAACAGCTCAACGTACCATGCGTCCAACCCAGGGAAGAATGTCCCAGAGCCGTATAGGCCAAACATCCCTGATGGGCAGTATTGGCAGCAGGAGGTCGTACCGAATATGCGAAACCCAAACATCCACGACGTGATATTGAGAAGGACAAGGGGTCCTGGCACGAATGTTGCGCCGCCGCATCCAGTCTACCAGCAAGAATATTACCACCAGCACAACGGTGTCATGAATGGTGGAATGGCTCAGAATCCCTACAATGGGCATCAAGACGAGCCAGAAGCCAAGATTGACCCCTCGCTCATGGGACATGATCAGCTGTATGAAGACGCGTACGCCGCCGACGAGAATGAAGTGTTCCTGGATAATAACAGCCTTATGTTCGACCCGCAGTATTTTCAGCAACCTCTCGGAATGATTGATGGAGGCCAGCAATCTTTGCAGCAGCACCTGGCGATAGTCGACGGAAATCAACAACCTCCGCAACTATCACTGGAAATCATGGATGAAGTGAAACAGGAGTACACAGAGTACCAAGAGTCGCAGGTTGGAGTTCCCGAGACACCAATCTTAAACCAGCAGCTGAACGATCCGAACGGCCAGGACATGTGGCGTATTGTCGATAGCTTGGAAACCGGAGACGAGTTTAATAACAAGTGGATGGGTGCTGAATCAGGACAGGAAGACTGATGTTCATATTTTGATTGCTTAAGCGGGAGGAACCATCAAGGCGTCTTTATTGATGGGAAGGATACACTGGAGCCATCGTGTGGCGTCTTTATTGTTGAGAATAACACCTGGAACTTTCCAGGCGTCTTCGTGATTGCGGGGGATATTTGGAGCCATGAAGCATCATCATTGTTCGGCAGAGCACTTGGAACTACTGAGACGTCTTCGTTGTTGGGGAGCGCACACTGGAACTACCAAGGCGTCTTCGTTATTGGGAAGGATTCACTGGAACCATTGGGGCGTCTTCATTTTGGGGCGGATTCATTGGAATCATTCGGGCGTCTTCGTTTTGGGAAGGATGGCCTGATTGGATACTCCATAGACATGCTAGTGCGGACTTTAAATGGTTGCAGATGAGACGTAGATAGGGGTTTGTAAATGGTTTTGTAAAGTCAATTGAAATAAATGTGCAAAATTATCTTAAAATTGGACTTGTGAGACGCTGCACTCTGCACGAGAAACAAGACTTCATTTCCCCGTCTACGCTCGTTTTGGACGATTGCTTTGAAAAACCTCAGCTGACGAGAATAATAAAAACGGTTCATATATAGCCCCTCTCATTAAAACAGGAGACCGTGGCCAGCTACCTTTTAAGTCCGCATTCTTCATCGTGTATTGCCGGCTGCTCAATGTCGACGAGGAATGTCGTTGGAACAGAGTCTCTGTGGAGAAAGCGCGGTTGGACTATCAGCCGCATCGAAGCGACGCGCTTGGACGTGACGTGTTGTACAGCAGCCCCTCACCTTCAATCACAAGCTCGACAAACCGCCCAATATCTGCTCAAATGTATGGCGACCTGGGCAACAAGCTCGTAAGTCTACATGAAGCATTGGCGGTACCTGAACTTTCCTAACAGATCACAAGGCCCAGCACGCAAAGCGCACTCAAGGCCTCGCCAACCTACCGCCGTACCAGACCGAGACGGTTCGCGCTGTTACCCGTGAAGCCCGCGAGTTACACAAAGACATTGAGACTATCACGCAGTCTCTCAATGGATCCTTCACGCCGTCAGAAGACCCGGCTACGGCCTGCACGCTGCTCGTCAACCATTTGTTCATGAGACGAAATAAACGCTGTTTGCTTGCATACCACAGGGTCAGGACTGATAAGCTAGAGGAGCTGATCTGGAACGGCGAGGATATTCTCGATGCACCAGTTCAGCAGCAGAAGGCCCAGGAAAGCTACAATAGCAGGATGCAAAGCGGCAATGCGACCGGCGGGGACATGGGCAATGGGGACAGCAACAAGAACAACCTGAGCCCCGAGGAAGAGGAGTATGTCAGGAAATACAGCGAGCTTCTCTCGACATACACGGGACAGTGGACAGATATCGATTTGGCTGGCAGCCTTGAGCCGCCGAGGGACTTGTTCATAGACGTGAGGGTGCTGAAGGATGCAGGCGAGATTCAGACCGAATACGGGTGAGATATAACCTCCATTGTGGCAGCGAGGCTGGCCTCTGTTTATACTGGCGACTGACATGGTACCCAGGTCGATAACTTTGACTAAGAACAGCCAGTTCTATGTTCGACAAGGCGACGTGGAGCGGCTCATAGCCCAAGGATATCTCCAGAAGCTCAGCTAAACAAAACATTGGGTGTGACAACAGTCACCCTGTGGCCAAACAAACCGAAGAGCCCTTCGATGGAACGCTCGGCCCTATGAATGCCAACGGCTGGATTTCTGGGACCGATAACCTGAGCATATTCATGGTTCAGCCGATCAGTGTGAATGGATATCTACGAGGCGTCCCTCTACAAGTGCCACTCATTGGAGCGCTCAGGCTGTGGGTACTAACCCGCGTCGAGTTCACTCAATCAGGTTGGACTTGGAAATATGGCAAGGGTCCTACAGCATGTCCGAGGGGAGGTGGTGGAGCTAGGCAGAGTCGAGGCATTGGCACAAAGAGATAAAGTCTTCAATTGTTGAAGAGGCATTTATTGGCTACACCCTGTGGCATAAATATACGGGCGCGATGACAGATCCCTTCGACATCTCCGTAAACCGGGTATGATCATGGACTCATGGCATTTGGTATTTATGAATAATATGCAGGGTGGTGCTCCCACGTGGCCGGGGACCACAATCCCAGCACTAGACTGATATTTATGCCACTCCTCTAAAGGGTGGCAATGTTATAAATGAACAAATCGATACCTTTGCATCTGAATAAAATATGTAGATCGATTAATTGTGCCTGACAGATTGGGGCTCATAACCAATCGTTGGCATTGGCTGCTATGACGTAGTGCTAATTTGTGAGACATTCCACAGCCTTGCATACTGGTGAAAACGAAGCATCCATTTGTTGGATTTAATCCTAAATATCCCCTGATATAAGGAAACTATAATATATAGAGCAATAATTGCAAGAGCAGTCTTGGACCCTTAAAAATCACCACTCACCCAAACTTCTTAGCGCCAGTAATCATGGGTCGGGAGCTAGCTACGTAAGAAATCCTGTCACTTATCTCCGACAGGGACCCCGCCTTGCTCTAGACGTTCGAAGACCCGCTTATTGAGCACACGGCTATCACTCGTGCCATGGGTATAGATAGAGCTCTTCTGCTGGATAGTGATTGATCCCGTGCGACGGCATCTGCCAGTGCCATCGTAGGAATGTCGCTGCCAGCGTCCGAAAGACTCGCGCCATCGAGGAGGCAGAGGGCGTCGTCCGCAGTGACGGCCGCACAGAACCTCCTCTGGCCAACCCAATTGAGCAGTAGCCATGGAGATTCCAGTGCGCGGCCATCGCCGGGATTGTCTTCGCGCTCTGGGGAGCCCTCGGATCCCATTGGCATGGCAGCAAGTCCGTCGAATGCGTACAGTCAGCGAGAACCGACGAGATCATTTTTCCACAGTTCATTCCGTGGGCAGCCAGGTTCGTATATTCCAGGAATGTCGAGCGCATTGTGCGTTGCTAATACCCCGTTTTTACAGCTCCCCACGATAGCGAGCAACATGCCCGCGATGTTCGAGAAGATACGGCGGAGCTTGCTTCGTATGCACTCTCCGAGCAATCTCGCTCTATGATGGGTAGTTCGCCCCGGCGAAGCTCATCAACCCCTTCAAATACCGGATCAAATATAGGAGCGTGGGAAGATGGAGAGGATGAAAGCGCCACACCACACGTATCCCATGGCCCTACGAAGCCATCCGTTATCGAGGAATTGTCGGAGCCAGGAACCCCACAGCATGAGGGACAGCCTTATAGGTCTCCAGGGACTTCCGTATTGGCAGATATGCTACGGAAGGCTTCTCCGGCTACATCTCCACGAGATGACGAGACTGATTCTGGTGAAGGGGGTACCACAGAGGATACCGGCGATGAGGAAGCCCTGATATCTAGCCAGCCAAAGATTTCAACTCCTGGTGGAGCGGACGCGACGGAACATACCCCATTACTTCGCCAGGTGTCACAGGGACAAGGCCAGCGGCCAAATTATCTCAGCGGAGGACATGACTTGGAGGCACAGCCAGTTCGAAGAACGAAGTCCTGGCCCAAAGTCAACAAGATACTCTCAAAACAGCTGAGGAGAGGGCGCCGTGCAGCACGCTTAGTTTCAAGTCCTGAGAAGTGGGATAAGAAAGTCATATGGCAGAGGACAGTTGTTGAGCCGGCGGGATACATCCCAGCCGTTGTCCTGGGGGCACTTCTCAATGTTCTTGACGCCCTTTCCTACGGCATGATTCTCTTCCCTCTCGGGGAGCCGCTGTTTGAGAAGCTGGGCCCTGCAGGCATATCGATGTTTTACGTCTCCTGCATAGTATCGCAGCTCGTATTTTCGTTCGGCGGTAGCATATTCAAGGGAGGCGTCGGTTCTGAGATGATCGAAGTTGTGCCGTTCTTTCATAAGATGGCCTTTACCATTCTGGCGACTGTTGGGGAAGACAACCCCAAAGCTGTCATCTCAACCACCATCACATCATATGCTATAAGCTCTATCCTTACCGGACTAGTTTTCTTTCTGATGGGCGTCTGTCGCTTTGGGTATATCGTTGGCTTTATCCCTCGTCACATCCTGATCGGATGTATCGGTGGCGTCGGTTGGTTCCTGATTGCCACGGGGCTTGAAGTCACAGCTCGCCTCGACGGAAATCTCGAGTACAACTGGACAACATTACACAAATTGATACAGCTCAATACCGTGTTTCAGTGGGTAACACCACTAGTGCTAGGCATGTTTCTATACCGCTCTTCAAAGATATTTACCGGCAAATACTATCTTCCGACATTTATATTATTGATACCCGCCATTTTCTACATTTTTGTGTTTGCATTGCCGCAGTTGGATATACCTCAGTTGAGAGAAGATGGGTGGATTTTTGATGCACCGGATGCGAATGAGCCGTGGTGGTTTTTCTATACTTTATATGGTATGCTCTTAACTCCAAGACTCGCATTCTAATATACTGACCCGCATAGATTTCAAACTAGTTCACTGGGGCGCGGTCGCTGAAAATATACCAGCGATGTTTGCCTTGACATTCTTTGGTGTCCTGCATGTTCCGATCAACATCCCAGCCCTTGCCTTCAATATCGGAGAAGATCACTTGGATCTTGATAGGGAGCTTGTGGCCCATGGCATCTCCAATGCGCTGTCTGGGTTTGCGGGAAGCATCCAAAATTATCTTGTTTACACGAACAGTGTGCTTTTTATCAAATCCGGCGGAAACAGCAGAGTTGCCGGTTTCATTCTCGCCCTTGCAACCTTCGGGATCCTCATGGCTGGGCCTGGGCTCATTGGGTACATTCCAGTCATGATGGTCGGTGTTCTCATCTTTGTTCTCGGATTTGAGCTAGTGTTTGAGGCTGTCTGGGACCCAAGAAAGAAGCTCAAGCCCCTCGAATACTTGACAGTCATTGCGATTGTACTGGTTATGGGAATGTATGACTTTGTCGTTGGCATATTTGTCGGTATTGCACTAGCATTCGTTAGCTTGGTCGTCCAGACTTCGCGTGTTCCAGCAGTACGAGCCTCCTATTCAGGCGAAATTGCTGGTTCTACGGTTCGAAGAAATCCTGTCCAGCATGACTACCTACGTCAAGTTGGACGACAGATCCATGTTACGAAGCTTGCTGGGTATCTATTTTTCGGAACAATTGTCGACGTCGAGGCGAGGATAAGGAGTCTGATAAAGGAGGAGGCGTTCAACCACCGCCCAATCCGTTATCTAATATTCGATTTATGGCATGTCACTGGCATAGATTACTCTGCGGCTGAGGCGTTCAATCGCTTGAACAGGATCTTCAGCCAGAAGGGTGTTACTATTGTCATGAGCGGCGTCTCCTCAGAAAGCCCAATCGGCCTCAGCCTTCGAAATGTTGGCCTTGGTGAGGGCGGGAACGAGGTAACCCTTCTTCCAGACCTCAATTCCGCACTTGAAAGCTGCGAGAATGGGCTTTTGAAGGCTCTCTACCACAACAAAGACGAAAGAAACGCCCAACATGCTCGCAGCGCCAGTGTTTTGTCGAGGGATGTCAATGCACGACGCCTTTCCACAACATCTGTTCACCACTCCGTGCCAACCCTACTTGGGTCCCCACGCGGCAATCATTTAGTAGTTGCAGCGACCAAGTCTTTGGAGACGGAGCATGAAAACTCTACCCACAAATGGCAGAATTTCAAAGAGCCTCTCCGTCTGATCCTCCAAACGTTCCAAGGATTGACCGATAAGAACGAGGACTTCTGGTTTCGCGCCGTGCCCTACTTCACCCGCAAAGAGTATACTGCTGGCACGACACTTTTCCGTCGTGAGCAACCCGCAGACGGCTTCTACCTCCTTGAGGATGGTATACTGAGAGCAGACTATGACCTACCTCAGGGAAGATATTTTGAAAGCATTGTCGCAGGGACTACCTGCGGCGAGCTGCCATTCTTCTCTGAGACAGAGAGAACAGCGACAGTGGCTGCGGAACGAGATTGTGTTGTTTGGCTGATGAACCGGGAGCAGTGGGAGAAGTTGCAAGAGAAGGAGAAGGACGTGGCACAGGAGCTGCTGAGGATAACGCTGAAGCTGACTACAGAGAGGATGAGCGCTATTACGAGCTATGTGCTTACTACAGCCGGATAGCTGTTTATATTGGATCTGGCGCGAGGATGTATATTTTGATATTTATGGTGTATATGAAGGGTGGCATTTGTGAATGGATTTAGCACATAGCATCGGGAGAGCGAGTGAGAGCTACTGCCGTGTGTCGTAGATGTATACCAAGCAACGATAAAGACATATTTGAGATGACTTCAGATGAATTGGCTGAACGCGAATAAGTGACAGTTTAACGATTCGGCAGACTCCCTCCCATATCCAAAAGCTCTAGCACGTGGAAAGAGAATCGAATCCCTGAAGCTTCGCGCGGGGGACGGGTCGGTCACTCGTACCTACTATATTTTCAGGCTGAATAGGGCTCAAGCGCCGTCCATCGAAGCCATGGAATGTTCCCTTGACTTTAGCCTCAAGACGCCTCATTCGACAACTGCTGGGGTACTCCGCACCTGCTTACTTACTGTACATTTACAGGTATTTTCTCCTAGATGAAATGCAATTTCTCTCCTCAATCAACGACGCCAAGCTAGCTACTGACGTTCTCGTCTCGACGGCGCCGTTTCTCCGCAACAGCGGCACAGGAAGAACACTGATTCCAGCGGATAATTACCCCAGACTTCGGCAGACTCCCTGTCATCTCGTCTGTCAGTTTATCCTTTATCCTGGGCCTTCCGGATCAACAGAAACCCCTCCTCTTCTAGTCTCGTCGCTTTGGCCCTGTCTGCCGACCAGCTTCGAAGGGTAAGGTCAAGGCCAAGGATGCCGCCACGACCGGCCACGAGATGTTCAAAGCAAAGATCGGCATTTCCAACCATAATCCCCAAGGTTGGTCCCAAGATTGTTGGCTAGCACAGGTAGTAAACATGCCAACCCGCGCATTGATATGGCTAGAATACGCTCGTAAATTACCCGGCATATAACCAATCCGTCGATATTGCAGCCGCAGCCTTTCTCCTCACTTGCTCCATTGCGCTATATCACCAATTTCCACAAAGATGCAAGGTACCAGAATTGCGCACACATCAACCCCAGCCCGGCTGGATGGCAAGTTCAATTTAAGTAGACCAGGGTTTCCTCTTTCTCGTTCCTTTTTCAGTCGTACAATTGCTCATCAGTTCCTTCTTGCTTCCCGTGGACTTGAGATATTGTCACAGCTGTCACGATGAAGTTTCAAGCCTCAACACTCGCGGCCTTGGTTGCCATCCCCGCAGTATCTGCAACTCTTGGGTGGCCGTGGATTAAGCCGCCGCATGGAATTGGACATGGCGGCAAGCACAACGATAACGATCTCCTTCATACTCTTGCCGTAAAGGCGGGGAAGAAGTATTTCGGCACTGCCACCGACAACGGCGAGTTGAACAACAAGGACTACACTGATATCCTGAACAACCGCAAGCAGTTCGGACAGCTCACTCCTTCCAATGGACAAAAGGTAACGCCCTCCAGTCAATTGCAGATGCCAATTGACAAACAACGGTGCTCGAGCTAACATGGTATTAGTGGATGTACATTGAGCCAGAGCAAAATGTCTTCAACTTCACCAACGGAGAAGTTGTAGGAAACCTGGCCAAGAAGAACGGCCAGATTCTCCGCTGCCACACCCTAGTATGGCACAGTCAGCTCCCCGAATGGGTCGAGTTCGGCAACTGGACCAAGGAGACTCTCTCCGCCGTGGTGGTCAACCACATTACCAAGGTCCTCACACAGTGGAAGGGCAAGTGCTACGCCTGGGATGTCGTAAACGAGGCCTTCAATGACGACGGTACCTTCCGCGAGACCGTTTTCTACAACGTTCTCGGCGAGGAGTACTTCGCACTGGCCTTCAAGACCGCCGCCAAGATCGATCCCCACGCGAAGCTCTACATTAACGACTACAACCTCGAGGCTCGCAGCGACAAGACCAGGGCCGTGCAGAAGCTCGTCCGCAGCCTTAAGAAGCAGCACGTCAGGATCGACGGTGTTGGTGCACAGGCTCATCTGATTGTCGGCTCCACCCCCACTCGCGAGGAGCAAATCCAGAACCTCCAGGACTTCGTCGCTACCGGTGTTGAGGTCGCGCAGACAGAGCTTGACATCCGCCTTGAGCTGCCAGCTAATGCCACCAACCTGGCGCAGCAAAGCATTGACTATGAGAACACTGTCGCTGCCTGTGTTGCCGTTAAGGGCTGCGTGGGAACTACTATTTGGGATTTCTATGACCCATACAGCTGGGTTCCGGATGTCTTTGAGGGCGAGGGAGCCGCGACGCTGTACTTTGAGGACTTCAGCAAGCACCCGGCTTACTGGGGCGTTGTGAAGGCGCTGGCGAGTGGTGGCAAGCACCCCCACTGGCCTTGGCCATTCAACAACTAAGGGGTTGTTAATGAAGGGGTCTTAATATAAGATAATACAGAGATAATATAAACTTGCCATGGAATCTCTAAATCATGCGCACCGTTTGGACATACTTTTTTGAACGTAACATGTGGTATTAATACTAGTTTTGTAGTGGTATATGGCACAATGTGTAAACATATGCAGATACATAGCCAACGATATAATTCCCTCATATAAGGGTACTTCATGGTAGGGATATGGATTTTACCCAACACTCCTTATGTAAAGCTTCTGTTGCCATCAATCCACGTGGACGAGGCTTGGATTTTAATCCACAAAGACAGGTATCCTGGTCTAGAGGGCCCCGTACTGAGGTCATACTATACTTGCAACCCCTAAGCCTCCATCTCCAAGCCGGAGGTCCAAATACTCATACACTCATCAACCCCCCGCTTACATCTTACTTGGCATCCTCATCCCTCCATCCAGTCTCAACACTGTGCCGTTCAACATGACGTTCTCAACGGCATGCTTGACCAAGCCCGAGAACTCCTCTGGGAGGCCCTCCCTCTTCGGGAACTCCATAACCCTCTCCAAGCTTCCCCTAACCTTATCACTCATCATAGCCGTCATGTTGGACCTAAACAAGCTGGGAGCAATAGTCACAGCACGCACTCCGTAGCGGGCGAGATCGCGCGTGAGCGGCAGTGTGAGGGATGCAATGGCACCCTTGGAGGCAGCGTAGGCGACCTGGCCAGGCTGGCCCTCGAAGGCGGCCGAGGAGGCGACGAGGATTAGCACGCCACGCTCGCCCTCGGGGCCGACAGGTGGGACGGTGGTAAGATGTGGGAGGGCCTGGCGGATCAGGTCGATGGTGCCGCGGACGTTGACGTTCATGACGAAGTCGAAGTCGTCGAGGGAGAAGGGCTTGCCGTTCCTGTCGATGATCTGGGGGTATAATAGTCAGTGGCCTGCTTCGTGCGGGTGAATAATTGCGAGGATGGTTACCTTCGCGGGAGTAGAGACACCAGCAGCGGCGACGACACCGCCGAGCTCAAAGCCGGTCTCCTTGATCCATTCCAGCGAGCCCTTGACGGCGGCGGCGATGGAGTCGGTCTCAAGGACGTTGGCCTCGAAGAACTTCGTGTTTTTGGGATATTCAGCAACGAGAGTGGCGGCAAGCTCCTCGTTCATGTCGAGGATAGCGACGTTTCCGCCGGCCTTCACAAGGTCGACGGCGGAGGCACGGCCGAGACCAGATGCGCTGGGGAGAGTTAGTCGAGGCTGCCATTTCTCATGTGTGGTGCGAGTGATAGACTTACCCGCCGCTAATGAGGAATGTTCTGCCTTGGATCTTCATATTTGCAATCTTCAGAGATGTATATTCAAGAAATTAAAAAGAAGATGAGGACTTCCATTGGAAAAAGTCTCATATACCCCCCCAAACTCCCCCAGAATCCCGTGGGCGGGCACTACCTCGGTCCCCAGTTCCCCAAACACTAAACCGCAATTAGCCTAGCCCGCCCGTGACGGCCTTCTATCGACGCCAACCACCAGCCGATAAGGTATCTATCTCGCAGGAGAACATCGCGGCTCTCACCACCGTCACGACAACGCACACTGTACCGATTTAACATCCGTACGCCATCTCCCTCGTGCAGCGCAGCTCACGATCTGTCCCACGATGGTGCGCCAACGCCGCTCCTCCGCCGCGAGCGAGGAATCCGGCCACACGGCACGGGACCAGGTGCGCGCTTTCCCTTAGTCCCCCCTGGCAATCGACTGACATACCCCGCAGGAGCTAGGAAGCATGTACGATTACCTCGCGAAGATTGTCCTCCTCGGCCCCAGCGGCAGTGGGAAGTGCGTTTACCCCTCTACTCCCTTATCCGACGACACGGTTGCTAACCCAGTCGCAGATCATGCCTCCTCCACCGCTTCATCAAAAACGAATGGCGCTCCCTCTCCTCCCAAACCATCGGCGTCGAGTTCGCTAGCAAAATTATCCGCATCGGCACCGGATCGCGGATGAAGCGCATAAAGCTGCAACTCTGGGACACCGCGGGCACAGAACGCTTTCGCTCCGTGTCGCGGTCGTACTACCGTGGCGCCGCCGGCGCGATCTTGGTGTACGACCTCACGTCCGCGGCGACGTTCGAGGCACTACCGCCGTTCCTAGCTGATGCACGGGCGCTTGCATCGCCGAGGCTGACGACATTGTTGGTTGGGAATAAAGGAGATTTGGCGGGCGGGGGTGGAGGAGAGTCGTTACTGGATTCGGCGGTTCCTGTGGCACCGAGCTCGGCGAGTGCGAGGAGCGAGAGGAGTGGGTGGAGTGAGAGGAGTGAAAGGAGTGATGGCCTTGCAGGAGGGAGTGTTAGGGGACTTGGGGCGAGGTTGCAGGCTTCCGAGGCGCCGGAGGGGAGGGAAGTGGGTGCCGAAGAGGCGAGCCGGTGGGCGAGTAAATCGGAGATACCAGTGGCAGTTGAGGTGAGCGCGTTGAGTGGAGAGGGTGTGGATGAGGTGTTCCATCGCCTGGCAAGGATGATCTTGACGAAAATCGAGCTGGGGGAGATAGATCCGGATGATCCACTTAGTGGGATACAATATGGGGATATGGGCGGTGGATGGGAGGATGGGGCGAGTATCAAGAGTGGTGCTGGGGCTGAGAGGAGGAGAGGGGGGTTGAGAGAGTGGGAAGATGTCTTTACGTTGAGTGGGCGGGCGAGGCGGAGGGGGGGATGTTGCTGATAGCAATGGCTACACATATTGCGTGGGGTGCGGGCACATACAGAAAGAGACGCACGAAGGGTTATGGTGCTGGGCGCCGGATATTCGTTTCAGCGGGCGTTGACGTTTTTTTGGCTAGAATACGTAATGCATAATGGGGAGACGGCGCGTAGCGCCTTGGGAGAAGGGTATACAATCGGATCAATTCATAATTTGATAGGAAGATGGCCGACGGCACAGTTTGCGATGATTGCAACTTTTCATTTGTCTGCTACATATGATACCTTTAATCGATGGGGAAAGTTTTAGCTGACTTGCCCTGTCTTTGCATCAGGGTGTTGCAGCATATGCCTTCGATAGTTATCAGATCTTGAAAAGCCCTGTTTTATTCCACCCAAAGAGTATTTGCAGGACGGGTACGGGCAATAGAACCGCGGGGCATCTGGCACAGAATCTCTATGCCTTGCTTTGAGATGACGCTCAAGGTCCTTATTGTACCGGAACCCCTTGCTCTTACAATGCGGTGCGGTGCACTTAAAAGGCCGAATATGAGATATCTGATGAGTACTAGATTAAGGTGCCTAGTTAGTAAATATGAAGGAAAGAATTATAAGTAGAGCCGTTGAGGATATTTACTTCAACTGGTGAAGCTTATCAAAACTTCGCTGGCAAGAGTTGCATATATATAGTGGTGGGGTAGATGGCCCTTGTGGTGCTTGATGGCTCCCAAGCGGCTGCTGCACAATTGCCTTTGATGTAGAAGCAACCGATGATGGAGATGGGAAACCCTCTTGCAAAAGACTGGATTCAGGGGCATCATTTTGAATTAGAGCTGTAGAATGATTGTAGGAAGTTGGTGCTTCTTGCGCAAACACGGGACCTTCAGGAGACGGAACGTGGAATCTTTTATCCAACCAGCGTGGGTCAATAGTACCATGTAGATGTTGTTGTTCTTCGACGTTTGCTGGACCAGAACTGGAAACCGAGTTTTGTATCTGCCTGAAAGTACGGGGTCTCCTCTGTAAAGCGCAGAGGAAACCCTGCGAGAGAAAACAAATAGAAGGCCTGAAGCCTAAAAACGAAGTGAGTGACTGCGGTAGGTTTTCAAAAGAGTGATGACTAGCACACCCCCTTTGTGCGCAGTGAAGAAGGAAGAGAAGGTGTCTGAGGTTCGGGAATTTTATTTATGTCTGCTGTATTAGAGTCACCTCGTGTTGATTGGTTCTTCGCAATTGTAGGCCTCAAATTTAGCTTATTATCCCTTGCACTGTCACGCATCGCTATTAGCTGCTTGAAAACAGTAGGCCGCAAACTTGGTTCTCATCGCACTGTGATCCCTCATTATTAGCTGCTTCGTAATGGTAGGCCTCAAACTTAGTCTCCAGAGAATGTTATACTGCGGCTCGCATTACCTAGCTAAGGATAGTAGGCCTCAAAAATACATCATTCCCTTTCTATTACTGGTCTCGCTCATGCACATGATTCTAATATGACCGACGGCATTCAATATCTGCTTTACAATAGGCTATATGATTCAATGTTTGCTATAACATCGTCGATTCAACTACTTACGGAATCATATTTGGACATCGCCTTTCTTAGTATTAAAGTAATCATATATTCTCAACCTTCCCGCCGTTCCCGCTCTCACACTATCTAAAAATCGAAATATATTACACTTACTCCTTGATTATCCACCTTATAGTGATCTACTACAAAACATTATGGCTGCAGTATTTTGTTGTCCTTCAGGCCCGAAGCCTTATCGTCCGCAGCTCCTTAGTCACGAAACGAAATTCGTGGCGTTTCTGCGCTGGCTACCGACAGCCCAAGATGAATCCACAAACGGAACCACTGAAGGCAGAAGAATCCTATCTGATGACAGCTCTGCGTATGCCGTCCAGGTGGTTCGGCAAGTCAACTACGGCCCCCTTGAGTCCAAGCGATACTTCGTTTCTGGAGCTGGTGAAAGCGGAGCTGCTTTCTACGAGATTACGGAGAGAGATTTGATTGAGGCTAATTTCGAGAAGTTGAACGCGTGAGTAGTAGTGTCTGTGGTTCTTGTTGGCTACCACACTAACGGACGTGATAACTAGTTACAAGAATTTCAAATGCGACAGCCACAATAAATTCTTCGAATTCAATATCTACCAGAAGCATCCGACGAACAAACACCATTGGCGCGCAAATATCGCCCGACCTGCAGGAGAGATTGATCTCTAGTCCAGCTATGCCTGAGTCTGTGGTTGAGGGCACATTTTGGGAGGAGTTTCGTTGAAAGTTTTCAGTTATTACTTATGGTTATGTTCGTCAATAAAATCTCATCAATGAAAGTTTAAATTGCCCACGGGACCTTTTGATGATAATCAATGGATAGTAAGGAAAGAATATCTGCATATCGTAGATTAAGCTTCCAATTAACATGTCAACTGATACCGCTCTTTGAAAAGTAGGGTGAAACATAATCATGACGCTCAAATTTATCATTTCACACTACATACATTATTTCGACCAACAGAACACCTCCTGCGCCAAACACACAGACAACCATACTACACTCCCCAAATCACCCACTCAACCAAGCGTATCCGTCTTCTTCGCCGTCTCCTCAATCTTATGAATAGCATCCAGCACCGAAGTACGCTCCGGGATCTCTACCGGTGGCGCTGGCTCAGCAGTCTCCGCAGGCTTGGCAGCTTCAGCATCCGCAGCTGGCTCAGAGGTCTCAACTGGAGCAGATTCCTCAGCCGCTGGCGCGGATTCAGTTACTGCTGGTGCTTCCTCGGTCTTCTCCTCGGTAGCAGCTGGGGCGGGCTGCTCGGTCTTCTCCTCTACAGCAGCTGGTGCAGGCTCCTCAACTGCAGGCGCAGCGGACTCGGTGAGCCCATCGGCCTTTGAAGCATCGACGAGTGGCTCAGAGGTCTCGGTAGAGACGGATTTTCTGGCCTCCTCAACTGGTGCAGCAGTCTCAACTGGCGCGGCGGACTCGGCCTTTTCTGCCACAGGCTTAGCAGCAGTCTCCTCTGGCTTCTCAGCAACGGCCTCCTTCTCAGGAACAGCAGCAGCAGCAGCAGCAGAAGACGCCTCGACCTCCTTCTTCTCCTCTCCCTTCGCCTCAGCCTTCACATCGGCCTCGTGGTTCGGGCCTCTAATCAGCACCTTAATCCCCTTGCCCTTGAGCACATCCTCAAATGCCTGTTCCGCATCCTTGAACGGGACCTCCCTGCTCACCAAGCTCTTAACATCCAGCGCTCCCGCTGCCACAAGTTGAACAGCCAACTTGTAGTCGCCACTGCCATAACGGAAGCTTCCCCTCATTGTGATCTCCTTGGTGCACATCGCCATGATAGGGAAGGTAATATCCGGCTTCCCCATTCCGCCCTGCACGTAAACGCCTCCACGGCGCACAACGTGGATGCTAGCCTGGATACTTGGCTCGGCACCGCTGGCATCGATGACAGCATCTGCTCCCTCGCCAAGGTCGGCAGCCTTAATGAGGTTCTCGGCGTTAACCTCAGCAGCGACACGCTCAGGCATGAAAGTGTGCGTTGCCGCGTAGTTCTTTGCGAAATCGAGACGACCCTGCTGGATATCCACGCTGACGACTTTAGTGGCGCCGAACGCCTTCGCGACAGCGCAGCAGAGGAGTCCGACTGGGCCGGCGCCCATGACAACGACGGAGGCGCCGGGCGAGATCTCGGCTTGCTTTGTGATGTGGACTGCGACTGCGAGGGGCTCAATAAGTGCGCCTTCCTGGAGGGAAACTTGCTCCGGGAGCTTGTAACAGAAGTCCTCTGGGGCGGTATAGAATCCGGTAAGAGTTCCGTCGTAGGGCGGGGTCGCGGCAAAGCGCATGTCGGGGCAAAGGTTGTAGTGGCCGCTCAGGCAGGGCTCGCAGTGGCGGCAGGGAGTTCCGGGCTCGATGGCAACGCGGTCGCCGAGCTTGAGGGTGGTGACATCGGAGCCGACCGCAGCGATGGTACCGGAGGATTCGTGGCCAAGGCACATGGGGGACTTGAGAACGAAGGGGCCAATGGAGCCATGTTGCCAGTAGTGCACGTCAGAACCGCAGATGCCGGTGAATTCGATGGCGACGAGGACGGAGCGGGGGTCGGCGATGGTGGGGATAGGACGCTCTTCATAGGAGACAGAGAGGGGGGAGTTTAGGATGAATGAGAGGTTCTGGGGGGCGTTAGAAGTGGGATTGGAGGCGGGGGAGGGGGACTGGGGTCATACGCTTTTTCCTTCGGTGAGAGAAGCCATTTTGACTGTTCTTGTCGCGGTTTCTGGCTTGTGTTTTGCGGTTGTCGTCGTGATTATGTAGTGACAGGTTCAATGCAGTGCTATGCTCTCGCAATTCCAGTCGTGTCGTACCTTTCAAATGTCGTAGTCGTACCTTGACAATGACGCAGTAGATATAAGCGCGCACCAAACCCTCAATTGATAGACGATCGATGATTGCAGCACGCCAAACGCTCTTATATACGCAGGAAGCTCTACAATACAGATGATAGCGAAGGGAGGAGGAGGAAAAGAAAAATTATGAGGAGGAGTAGGAAGAAGAAGGAATAATTCCCCTCC
>LNAR01001891.1:0-21214 GCA_001630585.1 Pseudogymnoascus sp. BL549 | reverse complement strand
CCATGCTAACACTATAAATAATCTTCATAAAATAACGAATCTTAGAATGCATATATTATTATATTTTGAGAAAATAGGATAAGGAAATAGGGATGCATAACTTAAAGGGATAAGGGATGGGGACGGATTGGACGAGGTACGAGGGGATGGCAAGGTACAAGACGAAGTACGAGACGAGGGATGGTAAGAAATGGCGAGGGTGACGAGGGATAGCAAGGGATGGCGAGGGGTAGGGAAGGTAGGGAAGGGATAGGAGGGGATAGGCGGCGCTGTGGGTTGGGGGGCGCCGGGAGGGTATAGAGATGATGAGATTTGATTTTGATTAGACGCTCAATTTTCGGTTTTTAAGACATGTTTGCGCTATATTTCCTGTCCTCATTGCACGACTTTGCGTCACAATTCCAGTACTTATTTCACACCAGATACTGGAAGAACATCACTTCAACAAGAGACGTGCATCAAAGCATGTATTTGGCATACTCAGTGACCTAGATAACGTTAGAAAAGTAATCGATTTTGGGGCTAACATTGACGAGCTCACTGCCAGATATATTATTTCGAATACGAGCTCTCAGTTTCTCACCACACACACCCCTTTTCCTGTCACCCCTCCCATCTCCTTCCACCCACCCGTTTCTTGCTACCCCACCTCTCACCACTGTTCCTATTTCTTTCCACCACCTTGCTTAGACTCGCATACCACATCGGTTGTGGAAGTCCATACGGGTCTGAAGCCCGCTCAATTGTGTCGCCGGGCTCTTGCCACATGTGCATGCCACTTATAACATCGGTTCCTGTCGTGTGGCCGCTGGATTACGGAGTGCACTATACTATTTAACTACGCCACGTGTGCTTCAATCACAATCATAAGCATCAAATGGGCTAACCTTATTTAAATCAAAGCTTAAAGTAAATCTCATTTAACTAACAACAAAGTTCATTCTGAATCATCACATCTTTCTTTCTCTACAAACGGCTCTCCTTCGTCGGCTGAGCATTCTTCTCAGTCGCAGCCTTAATAGCATCACCCAACGCCTTATCCACGCGTGAGAACATCTCATAAGTGCGCTGTCTGGTGTCCTCCCTCGCCGCGCAAAGGTGACCAGACACGTTTCCAACAAAGTTATCCTGCTGGCCCGCGGTGCGGCCAAGAACGTCCCACAGACCCTTAGCCTGCACGTAGTCGTCAGCCACAACCTCGTTGAGGTGCATGACGGCCTGGGCGGACCACTTCTGGTGGGGGTCGCTGGTGATGGGGCTGTGTTGCTTGTAGGTCAGGGTGCGGTAAGAGGAGGGGTAGTTGGGGTTAGCGCCGTAGTTGCCGTTGACTGCCATGGCGCCGTCACGCTGGAAGGGGTTGAACGCGTGGAGCGGGGCGTTGACGGGGATCTGCTGGTAGTTGACGCCGAGACGGTGGCGGTGGGTGTCGGGATAGGAGAAGAGGCGGGACTGGAGGACGGGGTCGGCGGAGGGCTCGACGCCAGGGACGAGGTGGGAGGGGGAGAAGGCGACCTGCTCGATCTCGGCGAAGTAGTTCTCGGGGTTCTTGTTGAGGGTGAACTTGCCGAAGGGGCGGAGCGGGACGTCCTTCTGCGGCCAGACCTTGGTCAGGTCGAAGACATTCCAGCGGAACTTCTCGGCCTGCTCGGGGGAGAGGACCTGCACGTAGACGGTCCAGCTTGGGTACTCGCCCTTCTCGATCGACTCGAAGAGGTCCTGGGTGTGCCAGTCTGGGTTCTCGCTGGCGAGCTTACCGGCCTCCTCGTTGTTGAAGGTCTTGCTGCCTTGGTCGGTCTTGAGGTGAACCTGCACGTAGTTGAAGGTTCCGTCGGCCTTGTGCCACTTGTGGGTGTGGCCAGAGTAGCCGTTCATGTGGCGGTAAGAGTATGGGGTACCGCGGTCAGAGAAGAGGTGCATGACCTGGTGGATAGCCTCTTGGTGAGTTGAGAGGTAGTCCCAGAACATGGTGGCATCCTTCAGGTTGGTCTGTGGGTTGCGCTTCTGGGTGTGGATGAAGAGGGGGAACTTTCCTGGGTCGCGCAGGAAGAAGATTGGGGTGTTGTTGTAGACCCAGTCCCAGTTACCCTCCTCCGTGTAGAACTTGATGGAGAAGCCGCGGGGATCGCGGGCAGAGTCTGCAGAGCCCTTCTCGCCACCAACGGTCGAGAAGCGGGTCACCGCCTTTGTCTTCTTGCCAACAGTCTTCAACATATCAACGACAGTGATGTCAGAGACTGAGAAGGTGGTTAGCTGTATGTCACTTAAAAGCCTGGATGCAACTTACTATCATGGGTAACCTCAAACTCGCCGTAGGCACCGGCACCCTTGGCGTGGACGACGCGCTCTGGGATACGCTCGCGGTCGAAGTGAGCGAGCTGGTCAATCAAGTGGAAGTCCTGGAGCAGGAGCGGGCCGTTTGGACCGCCAGCTCTTTGGTAGGCCTCGGCATGGTGAACTGGAGCACCGCTGGATGTGGTATAGGTAGGCTGCTGGTTGTACTTGAAGGTGGAGGCGGGCGACTCGTCGGAACCCATGGTTGCTGTGGTTGTTTGCTGTGAAGCAAGGTATATGAGAGATAGTTTATAGCTTCTTGTACTGGTAGGAGATCCAGTGAATAAATCCTCCTCTAATATGAGAGAAGAGAGACAAATAAACAGTTGAAATAGATGAATATTCCAAGTTCAAACAGAGAGAGAAGAGGGGAAAAAGAGAAAGAGACGGTGACTGATGTAACTGTCTATATATATGGGCGACGATGGCGGAACCCGAGCGGTACGTAATTGAGGGTACCCTCCTAGTGGTATGTGGGGGGGGGGACCTGGGTTGGTTCAGGGCGGGGTACTACAGCTTGTAGCCAATCAGAGCCGTCAATTTGCAAGCAACCCTCTCGGACTTAGCCAAGAAGGAAGGCCATAAGGCAACAAGGCAACAAGGCCGCCGCTGCTCTTGTCCATGGTATCGAACTCAAACACACCTCTTACAGTTATTAGAGATTCATGATTGGTTAGTTGATGATGTTCCTCGGTTGCTCCTCATTCTAGCAACCCAGGCTGCGTCCAGCAATCCAGATCAGGCTCTTAGTGCAGCAGTAATCCTCAACAAGCATCCTCCTTTGCCGGCCATATTACAAGGCCCTTTCCCCGAAGTTATACCAGTAGCAGTAGTAGTAGCGGTAGCAGTAGTAAGCTAGTCCCCTCGTTCTAGTATGAGGATGGGGTATCCTCAACGTTGAGGCGGTCTATCCTCCTACCGGTATGGGGGAACCTGGGTCCTGCTCGAATAGCCTCCAATTACCTGTTGAGGCAAGAGAACCCCGCCGGCACCTTATTCCCGGCGGCCGGATGACGCCAGTCTCCGCCTTTATCGAGCAATCGGGCAACCGTGCACGACGGGGTCCCGCCTACCTAAAGTGTGGTGTGGCTTCGGCGAGCGGCGCTCTAGAACACCGATCCTAGATTGGATCTTTATAATCGATGCGCATCGGTGCCACGTCGCAGAGCAACTGTGGCGAAAATTACGCCGCTCTGAGGAGTATGGGTTTTATATTACTCATATTACTCATATGTCTCGAAACTGTGAGTGGATAGATAGCTGAGCATATATGCCACTAGTTCAAATTGCTGGGACTTATCGCTTTGGATTTCCCTTTGAGTGACTGGCTTATGTATTGTAACTTTGGGTGATTAAGCGCCTTTACTTGAGCCATAGTTGCTATGTTCAATACCATTATGCATACTCTAGCTACGCTGGGATTGATGCATCATGAGTTCTCTAGAGCGGTATAGAGAATTTGGCGTAGATTCGGGCAAAGAAATAACGTAGTTTCCGTTGAACTATAGACAATAGCTTATGAACGAACGATATACATACCGCGCTGAGGCGCATGGCGGCCATGGACCCCTGTACTAGTATAGACAAATTTTGGCGCATACTTGAAGTTTTCATGTTTGTTTTGCGCCAATCCAATTTGGTGGATCTTCATACTGGTAGGAAGATGAATTGGCGCAGTTTTCGGAATTTTCTACTTATTTTGCGCATATTTCCAACAGTAACACTGACAGTAACGCTGACTAGTTTAATGCAGGTTCGTGTTTTTATAGCCCATCTTATGCTAATCTCCCCCGCTGGTTGGAGTGTGGTTGTCTCCTGTACGATCATCACCTAGCTCACTTGCGGCATCTCACAAGGGAATGCACCCGAACAGGCTATACCCAGCATACATAGTCTCACAAGGTCAGTGGCTGCATCATAGGCTAATAAACGGTTTCATGCAGCTTCCAGTAGCGTCCGCACGGTAGTATACATCTCTCCGACCAATCTACTGGTCCACCCACTGCGCCTTGGCCTTCTCTGCGAATGCCTTCATGCCGATCTTCTGGTCCTCGCTGCCGAACAGGCTGTGGAAAACACGCCTCTCAAATTCGATACCATCTCTCAGAGTCAAATCCTGGCTCTTGTTGACCACCTCCTTGCCTGCCTGCACGGCAACCTTGCTGTATCCTGCAATGGTCTCGGCAGTGTCCAGCGCCGCCGCGACGAGGGCCTCGTAGTCCTTGAAGCTCCTCGCTGCCACGCCCCACTTCTCAGCCTCCACGCCGCTGAAGCTCTTTCCGGTGAGGATCAACTCCATAGCCCTCGCCTTGCCAACCGCGGCCGTTAGGCGTTGGCTGCCACCGGCTCCGGGGATCGTGCCGAGCTTGATCTCGGGCTGTCCAAAGTTCGCGCCCTCAGTGCAGTAGAGAATATCTCCCATGAGGGCAAGCTCGCAGCCGCCGCCGAGGGCGTGGCCGGAGACGGCGGTGATGAGTGGCTTGGTGAGGAAGGTGGTAAGGTCGGACCAGGACTCGATGAACTTCTCGGTGTAGGCCTTGGAGAAGGTGAGGGGGGCCATCTCCTTAATGTCTGCGCCGGCGGCGAAGGCGCGCTCGGAGCCGGTGAGGACGATGGCGCGGACGGAGGGGGAGGCTTGGAACTCGCGGAGGGCCTGGTTGAGTTCGGTTATGAGAGGGGTGGAGAGGGCATTGAGTGCCTTGGGGCGGTTGAGGGTAACTAGGCCGTAGTGTCAGTCTAGTATCTGTGGCATGGAGCCCATGGAATGTAATTAAAAAGACGTACTTTGTGCAACGCCCTTGCGTGGCTCGGACGTGAGGATAAACTCATACTGCTGCTGCGCTGATGCTGAGAAAGTACGTGTTACTCTAGGCAGCGACGACGGTCTGAATTGGGAGACTCTGGGCCTCATACATTTGACAGTATTCATCATGATAGCAACTTTTTATCTGACAACCTGGCAAAATAATGTATTATCGAGGAAAAAAGGCACTCCCGTAGACAAAGTTGGAGTTGAAGCTGTCTTAGCTTGGGTTCAGTCTTCCCCACCCGAGGATAAACGGCCCTCCATCGTCATTGGTACCCTTGTCAGCCGTCTTGAGCCGAAAACACGTGCCAAAAGCCAAAAGCGCAGCCTGGCCATGCCACGTGACTGGGATATGTGCCAAGAATAGATCCAACCAATTCGCCATATGCCGCGTTGTCCTGTCCGGATCTGGATGAGGCAAGAGTGAATAATTTTGATCGAGCCTTCTTCTTTGCGCCAACCACACTCTCTTTACGACCACGACGATTGAGCGCCTACGATACCTGCAGACTTTTTAAGCTTTTAATAAACGATTGTTAGCCAGAACACGATACTCGAAATGGATTCGATGGAGCCGGAGCAAACCCCTTTTGGGGCAGTGTCGGAGCAGACGTCACGCCTCCAGCGCGTATGTGATCGCTGAATGATGGACTATGGTGTCGGAGCTGACACTTTTTGTTTCAGATATATCAAACATACCTCGACAAGTCGACCCCTTTTACGACGTACAGATGGCTCGGGACGGGATCCCTCCTCGTAATCTTCTTCCTGAGGATATTCATCGAACAAGGATGGTACATTGGTTCGTCGCATACGTACTCTGATATCAACTTCGCCATCAACTAACTGTCTATATAGTTGCGTACTCTCTGGGAATCTACCTCCTCAACCTCTTCCTCGCCTTCCTCCAGCCTAAATTCGACCCATCGAACGAGGCCATAGACAATGAGATGGAGGATGGAGAGGCTGGTGGCCTACCGACCAAGCAGGGAGACGAGTTCAAGCCGTTCATCAGACGCCTGCCCGAGTTCAAGTTCTGGCACTCAGCTACCAGGGCTATCGCCATTGGCTTCGTTTGCACCTGGTTCTCGGTCTTCGATGTCCCAGTGTTCTGGCCAGTGTTGGTTATCTACTGGTTCATTCTGTTCACATTGACGAGTATGCCTTCCCAGATTGACCATATTGAAGTGGAATGCTAACGGTGGACGAATAGTGAGGAGACAGATCCAGCATATGATCAAGTACCGCTATGTGCCGTTCTCATTCGGCAAGACCAAGTACAACAAGAACAGCTCTTAGATTATCACGGAAGCGGCTGCTGGCTGGTCTCTGCACGGATCGATATGAGTTGTGAGCTTTTCTGCTCGTGTATCATGTATTTGGGCGACTGGGGTGGACGGTTGGTTTGAGGCCGTTGTATTTCACGGTATTACCTTTAATGACACTTTACATGGACTCTATGAATCAATAGGGTCGGAGAACGGGCATAGATGAGGCATGGATTGTTCCAGACAGTAGAGT
The DNA here is from genome assembly GCA_001630585.1 of Pseudogymnoascus sp. BL549. Classification (NCBI taxonomy): domain Eukaryota; kingdom Fungi; phylum Ascomycota; class Leotiomycetes; order Thelebolales; family Thelebolaceae; genus Pseudogymnoascus; species Pseudogymnoascus sp. BL549. The sequence continues at coordinate 14,556 of LNAR01001891.1, read as the reverse complement.
GTTATAATTAATGGGATCAATGAAAAGCCAACCCAGGAAACGTGGATTGTAAATTTGCGGGTAATTTGTTCATACAGCCAGACTTAGATCTTAATTGAAGACAGTTGCACAATTTATTCCTTCTCGGACTATAATTTATGCCCCTCAAGCTCAAGCTGCAGATTTCTTTATTCTAGTTGTGGTGTCTGATGGCGTTCCTTGTGGTCCCTTTCCAGCCTTGCCAACCACAATCCACGCTAACCCAATTCGCACCTATTCGGCCAGAGCGCCTCAAATTACTTCGACCTCAGCCTTGACTGAGCAGAGCAAGGACCGACAACACTTCAATCGCTCCATCCATATCGCTGCAATGGCCACCTCAAGTTCGCGCGGGCCAGATAGGTCAATCCATCAGGATTATATTGCGCGTATCCGCTACTCAAACACCCTCCCACCTCCACCGAATCCACCCAAGCTTCTCGAGATCCCAAATACGGGCCTCTCTAGCGGACAATATACAACTCCCGGATTCGCGTCGAGATTGGCTCGCGAGCAGCCATTGAATATCGAGGCAGATGCGGAGCTTGGAATGCACATCGACCTGGTGGGAATGCCAGGTGTCTTTGATGGCGACGAGAGTTGTAAGTACGCCCATTTCGTTGAATTCTAGACTCCTTGGCTAATCGCATCGAAATAGCCATCCAAGCAGCTATCCACGCGCCCACGCCGCACCCGCACGATCGCGCGCTTCTCCGGCCTCTAAATTCGATTGGGAAGCCAAAGGTTATAGACTCGGGCTCGTCCTTCCTCCGCCGCACGGAATATATTTCCAGCACGGCGAAAGCACGTTTGGACGACCATACACCGCAGAAGCCTGTCGTGAAGCGCGCGAAACCAGCCGACAGATTTCAGCCACTTCCTAAAGACTTGGATAAGGAGTCGCCAGAGTACATCTTTGCTGCCGTCCAGCGCTCCTTCGAAATTGCGGCGGCCAATGTCGCGAATCCTCTACGCCTTCGCCACCCTTCGAAGCGCAATGTCAAGCTCGTCTCGTCGCATCCGATGATCCCAGATCTCGACGCGTTCAACGATACTGGCGGATATATCACTATCAAATTCCAGAACAACCCCGTCCCACCATCCACCACTTACGACACCCGTCTCGAATCTGGCATGCTCCGGCCCTTCGTCAGCTCCGAGGCTGCAGCCGCCGCGCATGAAAAGGCAATCGCAGCTCACGAGCATGATCCAAGCCGCAACCCGCACCCGGGCCCGAAGCAGGACTACGAGTTCTTCCTGCCTGAGACCACGGACGACGCAGCGAAATTCAAGCGCAAGTCTGATGTGTACGACGCCGACGCCAAAAATGACGACGACCTTTACACTTACACCAACCAATCCGGAGACAAGTGCTTCCGCTTCAAGCGTGTCCGTGCATACGAAACCAGCGAGGAGGTGCAGATCCAGGGCGCAGATCGCTGGAACTCAGAGGTTGTTATCGCGGTCAATGATGGCAAGGACAGCGTGCACCAGCGCGCTGCATACGTGTACCCACTGGTTTTGCGCACGAAGATTCGACCGCAGCGTAGCAAGAATATTGATCGTCAACGGTTTGGTGGCGAGGCGGAGGAAGAAGACACGGTGGATTTCTTGGATGTGATGGTGAGGGAGCCCGATGAGACTGAGGTCGCGGCCAGGCGGAAATGGGCTGAGTTCCCAAATGGAGATGGAGAGGAGAGTGAGGACGAGGCGGTGGAGGAGGTTGAGCCTGTGAATGGAAACTCCAACGCGAACGGAAACGGGAATGGGAATACGTCTCAGAATGAGCACGAGGTGGACGAGGATGCGGAGGCGGAGAGCGAATAGCTGGTGGGATAATTTGGTCCTCTATTGGGATTATTGTGATACTACAGAGAGCATAGCACCAGGCGTCAGGTCGAAAGCAAATATAAATGATATAAAGGCGAAAAGGCAAAACATATACTCTACATTCAACACATGTCCGATCAAAACGTAGATTATTATTATTTCGTCATCTGATTCAAACGGTAGCTGTTGCTACTCGAGCGCAGTATGGTATATATATGTCCCATGCCCCTTTAATAGCCCTCATCTATCCTTTCATCATACATATCCACCCCCCCACCAACGCCTCGTCCCTTCTACCCCCATCACGACTCCGCCTGCACAGTCTGAACCAACCAATCCATGCCCTCGCTCACACCGCTCCCATCCACAGCGCTACATGCCACAATACTCCAGTTGCGGTCCCTCAGCTCGCCCAGCTTTAGCGCCTCGCTGATATCCCCCGCGCCCTTGGCACCCGGCTGGTCCTGCTTATTCGCAAATACAAGCAGCGCCGCGTCCTTGAGCTCATCTTCGTTCAGCATCGCAGCGAGCTCCTCGGCTGCCGTGCCCAACCGCTCGATGTCTGTGCTGTCGATGACGAAGATAACTGCCGCGGTGTTGGCGTAGTAGCAGCGCCAGTACGGCCGGATCGAGGTCTGTCCGCCCAGATCCCACACGTTGAAATTTAGATTCTTGTAGGTCACTGACTCGACGTTGAAGCCGATTGTGGGGATTGTTGTAACGACTTCGCCGATCTTGAGGCGGTAGAGGAGGGTGGTTTTGCCAGCGTTGTCCTGCGCGTGGATGTGTTAGTTGGTTGAGGGGTCAGGGGTGGGAGATGAGGAAGGGCAAAGTTGATGAAGGGCAGCGTACAAGACCAAGGATTAAGATTCGGATTTCTTTCTTCGAGAAGAGGAGGCCGGACAGCCATGACATCGAGTTTCCCATCTTGTTTGTCCCCGTGCCAGATCCCCTTTTACGCCGACGTAGCTTGTGTCTCCTGTTTCCTTCGCGGTTTTTCGAGGTATGATCGTGCCGGCTCTGTTAAAAAGCTGGTGAAATTGGTCGCCGGGAGTCACAAAGATCACAGTTTTGCGCACAAGCGTAGTCGCGTGATTATTCGAGAAGAAAGTGGCATAAAGAGGGAAATTCAAATCAGCCCCCAGATTTCGGTGACCCTGGTCTAAAAGAGCTACATTACTAACAAGGTCGTGAGGCACCAAGGCACGCCACTTGTATGGATCGGGAATGGCTCCAAATACGCCCGACACAGGGCGCTAGGCGCGTATCCCACCAGCGCGCTTAAGTGCCAAAGTGGACGACAATGATGGCCAGAGGGCAGAGTCGACTAATAAAGAACTAGAAGGTGAATTGGACGTGACGAATCATATTCTATATCCTATCATACATACTTTAGCCATCGCGCCCCTATTTTATTGCCAACAACCTCATTCATAGGTATCCCGAGATAAAAGCACACTGTAATAAAACGCTTCAGGAACGACACGATACCCGCGGATTTGGGACTAGGCTTATTGTCAGACCAATTCACCATTGGGATTCATCAATCGGATCGCACATTATGGTGGGGAAAAAATCAGCCAAGGCCCTTCAGGTCGAAGAAGGTATGCATATGCTCTTGCGGTCACGGTCACGGGACAGACGATAACTGACGCGCTGTAGGCCTCGAACGGACGGACAATGGCATGAAACTAACAAGTTTCCCTGAGGTCTCGCAAATAAACCAGAAGAATTACTACACGTAGGTGAAAGTCTTTCTCCAGCCTCTAGATTTACGCGTTATGCCATGGAAGGGCTTTTGATCGTCCTTCCCCAGAGCCAGTCTAACAAACAGAGAGATATCCGTAACCCTCAGAGCTTATCCATGTCGTTTCATATTCGTGCTCTTGCTGATGTATTATAGGGAGTATATGAAACGAGATGACCAGATTCTACCCCTCCGCCTTCAAGCCGAGGCGAGTAGGGACAAGATGATCCGTAATGCCAAAGACAAAGATAGGGCTTTGGCAAGGACGGGCGACACAGATGTCCCCGGCCCCAATCCTGATGAAACCGAGTTTGGCGACGAGGATGCAAGTACAGGAGCGGACGGATTTGATGCGTCGAAGATCATTGCCATCCACCTCGGCAGTCAGAATATGCGTATTGGCCTCGCCAGCGACGCATTACCAAGGACTGTGCCGATGTGTACCGCATGGAAGATGCCAAAATGTGAATCGGATATCAAGCCACCTTTGCCGAAACGGCAGAAGATGACTGGCACTGCTGAAGAACAGTTTGGTGATGAGTGGGCGAAGAAGTATGGGAAAATGTGCGACGACCTGAAGAAAGATATGCGAATAAATAAGCGCAAGGTCCTCCCTAATTCCAAGGAATTGGTGGTCAACTACAACAGGCGAACTCCCCCAGAGAAGATTCCCGAGCATAATGATCCCGCGAGGATAGAATGGACGGATATTGCCTTATCTAGCACCTTTAACGGACTCGAGGCACAAAGGATTCCTGATAATTCTGATCCTGCATATCGATTATTTTGGCCAATCCAGCACGGGAGGTTGAATGAAGAAGACTTCCCCAGCAAAGAGCAATTGAAGTCGGCGATCGACTCCATTATCACTGGAGCTTTAAAGACAGAGCTTAAGATTACGAAGCCCGGACAATGGAAGGACTACAGCTGTGTCCTCGTAATTCCGGATCTCTACGATAAGAAGTTTGTCGAGATGATGCTTGAGATGTTCATGAACGATTATTCCTTCGCTAAGGTCGCCTTCATCCAGGAGTCCCTTGCCGCGAGCTTCGGAGCCGGCTACACGTCGGCTTGCATCGTTGACGTTGGTGCACAGAAAACTTCCATCTGCTGTGTCGAAGATGGCCTCTGCATTGAAGACTCACGCATCAACTTGAAGTATGGTGGCTATGATGTTACAGAGACCTTCGTCAAGATGATGCTCTTCGACCATTTCCCCTATGCCGATATCAACCTTGTGAGACGCTACGACTTCCTCCTCGCCGAGGAACTGAAGATGAAATTCTGCACAATGAACCAAGCCGAAATCTCTGTCCAGCTGTACAACTTTCATCTTCGTGCCCCGACGGAGTATACCCGCAAGTACAACTTTAAGACTTACGACGAAGTAATCCTCGCACCGATGGGCTTCTGTGACCCTTCAATATTTGATAATTCGGCGAAGCTTAACGGTCGCCGCAAGCTCATCGACCGCTCCTATAACATCTATGACCCCGAAATCCCTGACGACCCCGTCTCGGCCGCCCAGGTTTCTATCCTCGCAGCCATCAAGCCCTCTGCCGCAGCTGCTGCAAAGCCCCCAGCCCCAACCAATGGGGCCGCCAACGGAGAAGGTGCCGCGGCTGTTTCAACCCCAATGAAAGAGAAGCCGAATCCATTCAGCTTCCTCGGCGTTGATACACAGGGAACGCCTGGGACTTCGCATGCCGGCTCTCCTGCCCCAGAAGGCTCGAACACACCCGCCGCCAACGGTGGCAGCCCGGCTCCTTTCCAGTTCGGTGGTGGCGGAAGTAGCGCTCCTCAAGGCATGTTCGTGCCCGACCCATCGCAGTACTCGCAACGTGCTCTTGCCGCCGAGCGCGACTCAGTTCTTCCGATCGCGCCATTGGACACAGCTATTCTAACTTCGATCACGACAGCAGCAAGAGGTGACGAAAAGAAGCTACGCGACTTGCTTGGTGGTATCATGATGATCGGAGGCGGGGCAAAGACGCCTGGCTTCGGGCCGTTCCTCGAGGACCGACTGAAGAGGTTACGGCCCGATCTTAGCGATAGAATACTGGTCGGGACGAGCCCCAGAGAGATGGATGGTCAGGTTGTGACCTGGAAGGGGGCGAGCGTTTTCGCGAAGCTGGTAGGGACAAATGATACGTGGATTGGAGGAACGGAATGGGAACGGTTGGGAAGCAGAGTTCTCCATCACAAGTTGGCGTTTTATTACTAAATTTGAAAAAGTCGGTAGCACAATCTAGAAGGAACGGCGTAATGTATGATAAATGACATCGTGTGCCTTTTTTATACATTCCTAGAGTGAATTCATTCTGAAAGTACAATGCCTGTGTGCCTGTGTCTGATCCCTTCTCCATGGACTAATTCGCGTCAGAAAAACAACACAACCGGGTATAATGCTCAAAACCGATGACAACCCCCGTAGGCCTTTCTTAGACTCCCAAATACTCCCATGCAAATTCTCGAGTCGCATTCTCAAGCCGCAATTCCTCCCGGTGCACTCAGTACTCATCAATTGGCGACCATGGTTCAGCTGGCGTCAAGGACATGTAATACTCGAATTCCCACTCGTCGTCATCCTTCTCTGGAACATAGGGTTTCCACTCGATATCCGCGTCCGCATATCCATCGACATTTTCTTGCTGGGCAAGAGGCTTTCCCTTGCTGCCAGTCGCTTTGGAATGAGTATCGGAATAACCGCCTTCGTCAACGCGGGCAACTTGCTTCTGTCGGTGAGCGAGTGCTTTCTTCTTGTAGTACATTTCGCGAAATTCTCTCTTGGCACGCTCTTCCTCGTCATCCTCGTTCACGGGCAAGGCATTTGCTTTCTTGTACTCGAGACCAAGGGCTTCCTTGTAGTTCTCCGGGCGAAGACCTTTGTTGAGACCATCTTTGGTAGCTGAAGGGGTTAAATGGTAGGTATCGTCGTCCTCGCCGTCATCGTCATCGGATCCAAGAGTGATGTATCCGTCGTGGGACCTGTCTTCTTTGCCATCTTTGTTGCCGAAGTGGAGGCGCTCCATGAATGAGCCCAGTTCGGTAGCTCCACCTGTATTGGCACGTCCAAGAAGGAAAGGGTGGTGACTGCGCTTGTATGCCTCAGGATCGCCGGCTTTGCTCGAGTTCACTTAATGAATTAGCTGCTATGTTTTTCCCGAGCTTCAAGCTTGCAAAACATGGGCGAACGTCTGGATTGAAAACGCGGAACTCAACTACTGATGGTGGAGACAGAATATTGTAAAATAAAACTCAAGATCAAAGCATGAAGTATGAAATGTACAGGTAAGAATATGAACGAGCAAATCAACAGCTGAAGATAAAAGCACGAATGTAACCGTATAATAAATATGTGGAGCTTAAAACCTCAAAATTGAAGCGCATAAACCACAACTTGAAGTTCAATGAATGAGAGTTTAAAACTTACGGCTCTGGAACGCTTTCTTGGCATTCTCCATCAGCCCACCAATCACCCCGTCCTGAGCCGTTATGCCCACTTCTCCATCTCCAGTAACCCCCTGATGGTGATCTACCATCTTCACCTCAGCACCGTGCTCGTCAGAAGGTGTCATCTTGCTCTCGAGAGCAGAGGGTCCAACCCACACACCTTCAGCCACAGTGATTCGTGGCGAGCTGACGTTTTTGGGTGCCGGATGAAGAGGCACTCCAAGGTCCAGGCTCGATACCGATGGAGAAGTGGGCACAGGAAGCAAAGGAGGGATGGTTGGTGTTAGTGGTCTCAGCTTTGTGTCCGCCAGTTTTGCTGGAATCGGCTTTGGATGCGGGTGGTGGTGGTTTCGAATGTCTGTCGAGAGAGTAATTCTATGAGAATCACAGTCCAGAAAGAAGTTGTTGTGAACAACCCACCGCTTATTAGCAATACCTCGGGGGCCTGAGGACGCTTCTTGGGCGTCCTCTAAGAGGGGGGCGCGACCCTCCTCGTCAGTGGCCTTGCGAGCCACGAAGCGAGACAGAACTAGACAAAGCGGTTAGAACTGGTCGGTAAACCAAAGCTCAAAGAAAATAGAAGAGTTTCCAGCCCATATTTTGGCAGGGTCAGTTTGTCAAAGCTGATTTTCAGAATATAGACCCCTTTCGCCAAAAAGGGGGAGGAGAGTGAACCACTTGGTCCAGTCGTGCCACAGGCTCCATGAGCAGACAATGAAAGGACAATGCCTGTATGGGCCTTTCTTTCCTTGGATAACTCACAGAATCATAAAAAACAGAATACTTACAAGAAAAGAGAGCCACGGTTGTGTTGGTTGTATGAGAGTGTTCAGTCACGTGCGCATTCACGTGTATCAATATCATCAAGTGGGACAGAAATATGAAGTATACGGGAATTGATTTTGGAAAGGGTGTCATAGCACTAACTAGGTATCCACGTGATATACAACTCTTCCTTCGTCGTTCCCTACGCGGCGTAGGAATTACGCACCATTTCGGTCACTTCTCTTCCTGTTCTCCCTTTGCCTCACCTCCTTCTTCACCTCCTTTTGCCTCTTCTTCCACGCCCGATTCGTCTCACCCCTATTTTCATAGAACCACTTTTGGAAGTCCTGGTTTGGATCTGTCTCTTCCTTCGCATTTGGGTCCTTTTCCCCTGACCCTTCTGCTTTCCTCGAGGGGCTGTCCGCGGTATTATAGTCCCCTTCGTCTTCTTCCTCAGCAGGCCAGCTGAAGTGCTTCCTCATAGGATGTGCGGTATCTGGTGTTGGTGCAGCACTACGTTGTCCTCTCGATGAAAACTCTTGTGTGCTAAATGGTGTCATGGGAACAGGGAGGTCATCCACTTCGTCATCCTCGTCGACATCAGAGTTATTGCCGTTTCCGAAAAATGTGAAGGATGAGGCAGCAGGGGCCTCCGAAGAGTCTGCGCCCGCGTCACGACGTCCATAGAGTGCTTTGAGTGGGTGTACAGAAGCATCTTCCTTGGACTTCAGCCCTGGTGGTGGTGGGATTGCTATTGTGAGCCCATGAGATGGTGGTATCGAAGGGGTGGTCGATGTGGCGGGTTCGTTTGGTGAGTTTGAAGAAGATTGTGCCACATCCTCATCCTCCGACTCTGGCTCCGAGGTGTCGTCTTCCTCATCGTCCGAGGAAGATCCAGAGCTGGAAGTTTCGGAATCTTCTGCCACAGCATCTTGCATGCTGGTGTCCGCGTCTTCCTCGGATTCCGATTTTTCCACAGATTCAGCAGGCGGCAGCTTGACCTTGTTCTCCTTTGCAATCTTCTTTAACACATCATCGTTGTGATTTGATTTTTTGGGCTCTCCCTCCACCACTTCTCCATTCTCATCCACCCAACCCTTCCCTTCGACAAACTCCACTGCTACTTTTGCAAACCCTCCCACGCTCTTCTGCCTCAAAAACGTTGCAAACTTTTCGGTTTTGGCAAACTCATGCAGAGTCACGTCTTTTCCAGCCTTTCGTTTCCTCCTCTCTTTATCCACTACCACTCCTTCAATCCCCTTTGCAGGCAGGGCCGCTGCAATGGTCGGTGGCAGCGTTGTACGGAAGAGGCACTCTGCTTCAGTCGTGTATTTGCTCTTCTCTCTCTCTTTCTTCTTGTCCTTTCCCTCCTTCATCCTGTTCTCCTTCGCTGCCTTCTTGGTGGCCTTCGGATCCGTCCAGCCTCGTTTGATCTGTCGGTCCAGGACCTCAGCGCCCTTCATGGGTTCCTCATGTCGCTTTCTCTTCTTGCTAGATTTCTCTTTCTTTTTCTCCCCTTCTTCCGCTGCGCCCTCCCCTCCATCAATCGCTTCCCCCCAAGCCTTCTCTCCCCTTGCCTCTTCAATCTCAATCTTCTTTCCGCGCAGCAAAGCTCCCTTCAACTTCCTCTTTATCTTGCCCGCTTCCTCGGTGGGCAAATCCACAAACCCATACTCCTTCTCCGGAAATGCCTGCAGGGTATGGAACGATATATTTCGAGCCTTCGGTGCCAATGACGGCGGCACAATTGCTGCCATTAACGAGGCATTGAACGGCGTAATGTGAAGCCTTGAGTAGCCTTCGTCCACGCCCGCCTCTGGGCCGGACTTCTTATCGCTGATGGGCGCCATGTTTTCGTTGGTTACAGAAGGCAGCTGTCGTCCTTCGTCCTTCTTTGTAGGCAATCAGGGCAGCGCTCCAGAAATCGCAAGCAAGGCAGTGGCGCGTAGAGATTTGGTCGGCGCTTGGGGGAGCTTGGGGCAGCACAGAAACGAAAAATATTACGATAAGATAAAGTGTTGGTGCACGGGCCCAAGGTACCAGGAACCAATCAGACTTTAGCTCTCCCTTGGACAACATGTTTGATAAAACATGCTATTTTTGGTTAAAAAGCATCGCACTCGTTTTGATGGAGCCTGTTAGTTAAGTTTGATATTGAGGTTTATATCTCTGTTATCTTCGTTACTGTTAGTTACTGTTAGTTATAATTTGCATTAGAGTGGATGTTTCGTGCAACGCATACATGGAATTAATTGTAATACTAATTATCACCGGCACAATTAAATTTTATAGCCATAATAATTAATATTTCCAAAGCCGTAACTTCATTTAGTATATATATATAAAGTCCAACAATAAAATCCTCGAGGGGAGATTTGGATATTAACAGTTTCCCGCCCTAATATACAAGACCAGAAGGCCCATCTCCATCATCATTACCCATTGCTCTGTCTAGCCAGGAACGGCTGAGCACCCGTACTCCAAATCAAATAAAAAACAAGTGTTTATATCAGTTGTTCCCGTTCGCTGCTTCCTTAGCAGCATCACGAACCTCCTTTCCGCTTGCTCTGTAGTAAATATCTCCACCCCAGCGCATTGCACGTGCTACGGCAAGAGTTGGACTGTCGATTGCAGGTCTGACGTCGAGATAGAACACTGGCTCTCCCGCCTCATCATCTGGCGCCTCGTAGTAGTCAATCACGTATCTTACTTCGGTGCTTTTGTCGCCAATCTTCCGCTCCACATACCAGTCATGGCGATCGAAGGGAGGCGCGGTCCTAATTTCATCGTTAGTAAAGTGATAGCCTAATATTCACCTGGGGTAACCTACTTGAACCTGGAAGGAAATATGCCACCGAGAAACTGGACCATCGCCGCCTTTGGTGTCATCTCCTTTGGCCGCCCTTGAAACCTCATCAACTTCGGGTCCGCATCGTCCATCACGCCGCTCTGTACAATTCCCTCCTCTCCTTTCATACACTTCTTCCAGCCATCACCCAAGCCCTTGGCAAACAGTCCTTCCCAGACGCGGATCTCGTTCCAGGCGCCTTCATTCAAGAAGTTGTGCACAGAAACCATGCTCGTGACATGTTCTGGATCCGTATCATGGTAGCCCTTGCGCAGTAGCGCATTGTACATCTGCTGCGGTGAGGGGTACTCCCAGTTACCACCGGTGCCTTTCGGGATGGTCGAGGGTTCGCGCTCGATGTCTAGGGCCACGGTCTGCTTGTCGGCGCGCTCCTGGGAGAGGTCGGAGAACATGAAGTTGAGAGGGTTGTATTTAGAGAGTTTCTCCGTGGTGGTGGGCTTTCGTGGCTCGACGGGGACAGCTGCAGTGCCACTCGGGGGAGTGTAGGGGCAGGCGGATTCTTGGGTGACGGGTGCCGGCGCGGGCTTGAGCGCATCGGCGGACTTTTGGTGCATGGGACATTCTGGCTATGACAATGTTAGAAAGAGAAATTCGGAGTGTAGAGTTCGCGACACATACCGGAGGGCTGCGGCTTTTATCGATGGTTGAGGCGTTGTGGTGTGCTGGGGGCGTCGGAGGCGCTTGGTCTGCCCAAAACCATCCCATGATTGCAATTTGATGAGTAGGGGTACGTTAAATATAACAGGTCACCCAAATTCAAAAAGGATGAACTGTGGGAGAAATGCGAAGATGCGAATAGGATACAGGCGTCGAATGGGGCAAAATAGAGAAGGAGATGAAAGTTTGTCGAGCCTCCCCGGGGTTAAATTCTGCCATTTTGGCCGCCAATTGCGGCATAGATTGGTTAATCAACGCGCCCCTAACAAGGCTATACGGCGAATGAATCGGAGGTTATTACAATGCACATATGTGGACGTCGGCAATATTATAGAATTTATATTATATATTAAAGATTGAATTGTTAAATACAATACTATTTATTTGCGCCATGTTTTCCGATAATCGTTCCCATTTCACGTGTTAAAAAGTTATTTTTGCTGATCAAGGGCCCGTCGCGGCTCTGGAACATCGGTTTGGTACCTGCCTGACGTCACGGCCTGAAGTCGGTACTCCACTCCCGGTTGACAGCGCTCGCTGCCATCAAGAATTCTACCGCGGGGCATTAATGGAGAGCGGTTGATTCTTTCTTTAGGCCAGCCCATGGTCATCATCTATTCGCGGTGATGAGGCCTATTCTTTCGTTCAGCAGACTGTGTCTCCGACAAGGTCTGCCACAGCTTCGACCCTCAATCGCCCGGCAAGCCCGCACCTACGGGACCACCGCGAACCGTTTTGCGGCAGCAAGACTCCAATTTCGTCGGCCGCCGAAGAATGGAAGCATACTGCTACTGAGCTCGGTGGCGGCGTTGACGCCCGCATTTTTTGTTCAACTCTCCGAGCAGGATAACGATGGCACCGACAATACCGGGGAGGAACGGATGTTGGAGGCTTCGCGGGAGGAGATAGAGAAGAAGCTGTCTGACGACGATCACGGTCTTTTTCGGGTTATCAAAGGCATAATCCTCTTCCTGGATCTGAATATATGGGAGCCGCTGTGCACTGGCATCAGATTCTTGCACTTGGTTATAATATTCGTGCCTGTGATCGCTGCCGTGCCTTTGATTTGGATTGGACAGAGACAGAAAGAGCAGGACGACGAGAGGTCCGGCACGCTATTATGGTACCGGTTTCTCGTCAGCTCGATGGAGCGCGCTGGCCCAGCTTTTATTAAGGTACCCTTTTCTATGCGTCCGTCTGGGCTATGCTAACAATTTACAGCTCGGCCAATGGGCTGCATCCCGCTCCGACATATTCCCAACTCAGATGTGTGAGATGATGTCCCAGCTACACTCGAATGCACCTGCACACTCTCTCCACGAGACAAAGCGCATTATTCGCCGTGCCTTTGATGGCCGCCCGTTCGAAGAGATATTCGAGGAGTTTGAGGAGAAGCCACTCGGTGTTGGCGCAATCGCTCAAGTCTATAAAGCAAAACTAAAGCCCGACCTCGCGGTGCCAGGCGACCCAGATCTCGCAGACCACATCGAGTTCCGCAAAACTGTGCGCCACAATGTGGACACACTGATCAAGAAGACTCCGCAGCGCGTGCCGTCCAGCTACGTCGCGATCAAGGTGCTGCATCCAGGTGTCGAGCGCCTTGTGCGCCGCGACCTGTGGATTATGGGATTTTTCGCCAGCGTACTCAATGCGATACCTACGATCGAGTGGCTCTCTCTACCAGACGAAGTATCACAGTTCGCGTCCATGATGCGCCTCCAACTGGACCTGCGCATTGAAGCCACCAATCTCCTCCTTTTCCGCCGTCACTTCGCTGACCGCACCACCGCGTGGTTCCCATACCCTCACACAGCCTTCACAACACGCCAGGTCCTCGTCGAGGAGTTTGCCCAGGGTATTCCCCTTGCGGACTTCATGGAGAATGGCGGTGGCGTCTTCCAGGAGGCCATCGCAAACGAGGGACTCGACGCCTTCCTACGCATGCTCCTCATTGACAACTTCGTACATGCCGATCTGCATCCCGGAAACATTATGGTGCGCTTCTACCAGGCATCCAAACCCCATTTCCCTTTCTCAGACAACAGCGACGATCCCGCCACTGCCACAGACGTCACCGAGACCGTATTAGAGCGCCTCCGTCCCTACCGCAACCGTACTGACAAGGCCGGCTGGGAAGAGGAGCTTGAGCGCATCGATTCTGCCGGCTTCCGGCCACAGCTGATCTTCATTGATACAGGTCTCGTGACAGAGCTCAACGCCACGAATAGGCGCAACTTTCTCGACCTCTTCAAGGCGGTCGCCGAATTCGACGGTTACCGCGCGGGACACCTCATGTGCGAGCGCTGTCGCCAGCCAGAGGCCGTGCTAGACCAGGAGGTCTTTGCGCTTAAGATGCAACACCTGGTGCTTTCAGTCAAGTCGCGGACGCTGGCTCTTGGGAGCATGCGTATTGGAGATATCCTGCATGAGGTGCTCCAGATGGTGCGCGCACATCATGTCCGCATGGAGGGGGACTTTGTAAATGTGGTGCTCAGCATCCTTCTTTTGGAGGGGAGCGGCAGACAGCTAAATCCGGATATCGATTTGTTGTCTAGTGCGTTACCAATATTGAGAGAGCTCGGGGCGAAGAGTGGTGGGGGAATGCTCAGACAGGGTGATTTCAGCATGCTGAAGGTCTGGGCTGGATTGGAGGCGAGGAAGTACATGCAAGCTAGCGTTGAGGATGTGAGTTTCCCCCTTTTTTCTGCCTGGGTTTGATGAGATGGATGCTAATAATCTATAGGTTGAGCGTGCGGTGAAATATGACCAGCTCTCACCAAATGTATGAGTGACTACATTGCATATATTTAATTTGGTTGGGTAGGTATGTATAACAGTACTGTGCCGATTATTCGGCCAGGGCTATGTATATAGGCGTTTTGGTATTAGGCATATGCCCAGGGTTGGCGAGTGGAGGGTGGTAGGAAGGAGGCAACATAGTAATGTAAATACTCCACTATATATAGACGAGATAGAGGGGTGAATATATGTATATACCAGTGAACGAACGTACAGCAGGCAGCAGCATATAATCATCACAACACATAATTAAGTAGAGAGAGCAGTCTTGTACCAATCCATCTACCAATTTACGACGAATCCCTCTCGAATCTGGTGATATACAGAAAAACACAAAAACACGATTTCTATCCACATACCCAGCGCCAACGCCACACATCCACCCCCCCAATCAAATTAACCCGATCACACCCCCCTT
>LNAR01001890.1:0-21211 GCA_001630585.1 Pseudogymnoascus sp. BL549 | reverse complement strand
GGGGGGAAGTGATGGAGATAGGGGAAAATTTGAATGGCAGGCACGGGTAATAATGAGACCATGGGATTATACGATAGGCGTTCTTTCCCTCTTCCTTTTCTGAATATATAACGAACCTTTCCCCACGCACCGCGTTCTTTTTTCTTCTTTTTTTTTTTGTGCCCCTGCTGCGAGTCTTGGGATAGATGGGATAGACCCCCCGCTTCCGCTCCCCCTTACAGGTCTGATTGTGCAGTGTCGGACTCTGCACCGCCATCAGCTACATCACCGCACACAACACGGCACGGGACGAAAAGCATAAATTAATGTCATTTCGTGTCTTATGCGGGCATATAAATAATAATCAAAAGTGTAATGTAACAACACAAGGCGCGAAATATATTACCATCCCCTCCCCCATTCACCCGACACCGCCGCCGTCGTAACCATCCTCGTTGCCAACGCCGACGCCGCTTCTGGAAGCAGTCTTCACCACATCCACTTACAAGTGGATGTACCTGAAGGTGCTCTTCGGCACCGTGCGCGTGCCGTAACGCTCAACATTCACATAGTTGAACTCCTCAATAGTGACATTGTCGCCATCGACAGCCGCAACCCAGGCAACGTGGCCCGCTCCCGTCGATCCAACATCAGTCTGGGCAATGCAACCCTTCACCGGCTTGTTGTCGACCTTGACACCAACCTGGCGAGCAGCATCGTCCCAGGTGTCAGCGTCACCCCATGCGGCGCCCTTGTACTTGTTGTGGAAGTTGATGTCGAGGCGCTCGTTGATGCGCCACGCGACAAAGCTGGTGCACTGGCACGCATAATAGTACCAGCGGTCGATGTCGCCGCAGGTGTTGGGGGCGTAGGGGTAGTCGTTCTTGATGGAGCCGTCGTTGGGAGTGGTGGGCTCGGTGGGCTTGGGCGCCTCGGGGATGGAGGAGGCGTCGCACTTGGGCTTGATGTACTTGGTGGAGCCGGTCTTGACGTAGTAGTCGGTGACAAAGCAGCCGTCGGTGGTCATGTCCCAGATGGAGTTGCCACCGATCTTGGTGCCGGGGGTCTGGCAGGTGATGGTGACGAGGTCACCCTTGGCGTAGTTCTTCTTGATGTCGTAGGTCAAGCCGGGGCCAGAGCGGCAGTTGACTGGGTTTCCAGTGATGGGGTAGGCACCAGAGGTCTCTGTTGGGACGGGGACATCGGTGGGAGCGGTGCCGGTGGGAGGGGCATCCGTGGAGGAGACGTCCGTGGGAGCGGCGTCAGTGGGGGTGGCATCCGTGGGAGCAGCCTCGGTGGAGGAGGCGTCGGTGGGAGCAGCCTCGGTGGGGGAGACGTCCGTGGGCACAACAATGTCTGTTGGGGCGACATCGGTGGTGGCCGGGCAGGTGTTGACAGTCACTGTGACAGTGCTGCGGGTGGAGGTAGGAACTGGGTTCTCGGTGGAACATTCAACAACCGTAACGTAGACGGTGCTGCGGGCCAGGACAGAGGTGGAGAGGAGGGCCGCAGAGGCGGCGGCGACGTTGGTGAACTTCATGGCGAGCGAAGGAGTGTGTGCTACAAACGCAAGAGCGACGAAAACAACAACAAATAAACAGAAAACGAGTGTGGTATTGACTATGCGAGCTAGTCAACGAAAAGAGTGTGGTGATGAAGTGACAAACAAGAGAGTGCGGGACGGGTCGTCCTTATATTGTCAAGCGGACTAGACTCGTCCATATTACCCCGACTGTCTTTCATTTCTTATTTTCATCGTATCGCTGCCCCAATTTGGCCCTACACTAGCCGGGTACCTTGCATGTTTAGGGGTCAATCCGATGGGTCCTGCGCCGCCGAATTTATAGATCCGACTTGCGCCTCGCTGGGCTGAAGAGCTAATCCGCAGCGACGGCGGGGTGGGCGTGGATGGAATACTGGAAGTCATAGGAGCAAAGCTCGGTTACCGCTGCGGCGCTGTCAGACGGGCTAACCTATCGACCATCTCCCGTGATTGTCTCCAATCGGCAGGCGCAGCGCGTGGGTCGACGTGTTATTAGCGTGGTGGTTGTTGGTCTTGGCTTGCTAGGGTTGGTGCTGTGCCCCTGAGCTAGTGTGGGCGGAAATGCAGGTACAGGCCGCATTGGCTCGGAAATGGAGATTTTGCGGTGTCTGTATCTGTAAATAGAGAGGAAGGACATATTTTTCAACAAGGCGCACTCGAAGGTCAGGGGCTGAAGGATTTGTGGGGTTATTAAGAGGATCTGATTAGGCTGTTTGGGTGCTGCTGTCGTGGCTCTCAAGCAAGTGCCATCTCTGTGCCGCTGTCAAATATACGTGTCTTATGTCCTTGTTTCCTCCATCTTCATTTCCCTGCCAGCCATTTCCATAACGAGTAATTGCTCAATTGCTCCATAACCTCCTCCGTGCCATGTCCGATTTCTCCGCCGCTCTGTCCAGCACTGCAACGTCGATGTCGGGCAAATTCCGTGCGGCTTACTTGTCGGCTCTTTTGGTCTAGTCCACGAAGTGAGCAAAGGTTGGAAGTGACAATCACGAGGCTTATAACATACGGCAGGAGGCAGGCGCGCGAGGGCTTCTTGGAAAAAGGCCTCCTGCTGGTCGCGGATGCTCCGTAGCATAGCCGTGTTCTCGTCCAATGCTTTGACAACTGAACGCGGTTCGTTGGATGCAAGGTCTGGGTGAAATTGAGTAGAAGTTGTGTTCTCCTGATCCTGGCCATGAGTAGCGGGTGCGTTCTCCTGACCTTGGGCATGGGCACCCTCAATGGCGCAAATACGACTCGTGAGCGCGTCGATCTTTTCTTAGAGCTCATTAATTATTTCAGATTTCTCCAAATGATCTTCGAGAAATATCTCGGTATGATCGAAATATCTCTTAGTGAATTCCTGCTCTTTTTCGTACTCGATTCTTAGGGAATTAACTTTATCAGCCTTGTTCAAGTCCAGCCCCTTGGTCTTCTTGCGGCTAGCTTCATCCTCCACCAGAGCTTTGCGCTTTGGCTCTTGGTCAGCCATGTTCCGATCTGAGAAGAAGTGGGTTAGCTAACATAAAACATAAACAAATTACAGAACCAGGGTCACAAACTTGACTGATGGGCAGAATAACCAGAAGCAATTGTTGTCGCCGCACTATGGCGTTGAGGAATTTTGAGGTGCAGGAGTGAAGAAGGACGAAGGTAAGAGATGCAGAATAATAGACGGCAAACAGCAGAAAAGAACAAAGGAATTGTCACGCCTCGGCAGCCAAAACGAACAAAGAAAATTAGCCGCTTAACTGTATGAAGTGGGAGTGAATTCGAAAGGTGCCTCGATCTTAAAGTATCTTAAAATACGAACTTCATCTCCATCCTACATTCTGCAAAGCACATCACACATGTCCAGCAATTGGAAGCAATCAAGTCATTCAAGCTGAATACAGTAAGTACTACATACAGTGTCCAAATATATATATCCAAAACCCTTCCACAGTAACCATCTAACCGCGGAAAGCAACCTTCCTCCTCTCCACGGCGAACCTGGGAGCGTTGGCAGACTGGGCCTCGTTGAAGTGGAGGTCCTTGTACTGGGTGACCTTGCTCTTGTGCTCGAATGGCAGCTCCTTGACACCGGGGGCACCAGCGACCAAGCCGGGAGTGGGCTTGGCACCAACGGCGCGCTTGCCATTGCCGGTGGCGGGACCCATGGAGACGATGGCAGCATCGGCCCAGCGGAAGGTGCACTGGCCGCCGGGGATCATGGCATCGCCCTGGAGTTGGCTGACGGCGTTCTTTTGGTTCTCGAGGCAGCGCCAGTTACCGATTGGGTCGAGGCCGCCGGGGTTGACGATCTCGTAGAGGGCGAGCACGCTGTTCTGGGTGTAGTCCTCAGCGTTGCCTGGGTTGGTTAGTACGAGAATTGTATACGGTATTCGAAAACTTACTGGAGTTGGAGTAGTCGTCCGGAACGCAGGAGTCGGCGTTGATGGCGTTCTTGAACAGGTCGGTCTCGCTGGAGCCGACGTCGTTGTGGTAGGCATCGACGGCGTGGCCGACCTCGTGCTGGAAGACGGATGGGGTGCCGACGGGGCCTTGGAAGACGACGATGGCCGAAGTCTCGTAGGCAGAGCCACCACCTGGAACGGCAATGACGTTGGTGATGTACTGACGCTCGTGGATTGGCAGGCGGCCAAAGAGGTCGATCATGTCGACAATGCTGGGGAATGTCAGCCGATTCCATTGCTCTAGGCGTCCGACTTACCCAAGGTTGGCAGCGTTGTGACGGCAGAAGACGAACGCACTGCCGCAATCGGTGTAGTGGACGTTGTATATCTCCATGTCGTATGGGCTGACGTTGTTGTCGTTGGCATGGTTGAAGCAGGTCTGTGGGATCCATCCCCAGTCCCACCTGTCGTAGGTGCTCTGAGTTGGGGTCAGGTGCTCCCAGAAGACAGAGTCCACATGGGGAGAGAGACCATCGCTGAAGAGCGTTGGCTTGCCGAGACCAGCGAGGGCGGGGGAGCTGAAGAGAACAGCTGCGGCCGCAGCCTTCATGATGGAGGAAGCCATGATTAAGGTAAAGGATTGAGGATTTTTTGGACTGGGTTGACTGAGACTGATGAGAATGCACCTGCTCTGACGAGGAAACAGATCTTCATGGCGATCACCATGGCTTTATACTTTGAGGAGCCCACCGCTCGGGCCGTAAGGAATTACTTTGACAGGCCTCAGACACCTTCGAAGGATTAAGGTAAATTTAGCAACCACTCCCGTTGAGGCGTCCCCAGAAATGGTATCCCCACAGTAAGCTTAAAAGAAGATACGTGCGGATTTGCGGCCTCTCCATTCGCCGATCTCCCCTTTCAACCGGAACTGGCGCTGTCAATGGGGTGGCATCGCTCTTTGGGAATCCTTGGTAAGGAAGCTTGGCACGGTAGAGACGCGGATCTCACGGCTTCGGTTGGTGGCTGACGCCTGACGCTGACCCTTGAAGGAGAGTGAGAATATGGGCCCGGATGCGTCTGGCTTGGTAGGTTGTGCTCAGATGCCTCTCACACGAAATTGCTCCAAAACACGCAGCCTATCGCAAGATAAACGCATCCTCATGATACCTCATGATCAATCTCGGTGAATTTCCATTGCCAAACCACGCCGTCCCTCACTACCGAATGCCACCATCTCCAAAAAGTGAGTTCTCGTCCCAAATGCAGGAACCGTTCGGACCGATCTCCCCACGCCAAGCCTGCCCATGAACTATCCGTCGCCCTCTCCACACCTGCGCTGCCCGCCGTCAGGGCATCCATCATCTTAGAAGGCCCGAGGATGCACCCAGCCACTTTCCTATTCTATATAAACCTCGCGCTAACGATCCTTCGTCAGCTCTTAGCGGCGGTTTTGCCCGTCCAGGGGCGCTAATTGTTATTAAGCGCATTTGCAGGCTTTCCGGCCAAGGCACGCATGGTCTGGATGCCTTCAAATTGCCTTTTATGCGCGATGGATGTGTTGCATTCCAAGAGAAGATGGGTGTTTATCGTGTATCCTGTTTTGTCCATGTGTCGTTCCTTCGCTCCTTCCGCGTGTGTTGATAGGAGAGAGTCGGCATGGCACTCCGAATCCTTGTCTGGGTGGGATTGAATCATCACTAGGCATACAAGCGTACGTGAGGT
The DNA here is from genome assembly GCA_001630585.1 of Pseudogymnoascus sp. BL549. Lineage (NCBI taxonomy): Eukaryota > Fungi > Ascomycota > Leotiomycetes > Thelebolales > Thelebolaceae > Pseudogymnoascus > Pseudogymnoascus sp. BL549. Next base: position 15,589 of record LNAR01001890.1, on the reverse strand, counting down.
GGAGCATGCCGCATGCCTGACGGTGGTAAAATAATACAGGCATAGCCAATTCTGTCAGGCGTTGTAATCCGGTCGCGTCTATGCTGAGTGTATTTGACGTACAGTAAGGACCATAGCAGGGGTTTAATTGGAGCATAAAACGAGTATTATCTCCACACGCCTAGTCGAGCACCCTTCTGGCGAATGTTAACTGTAATAGCATCATGGGCCTGTTTCATAGAGAAGAGTATTTCTCCATCATTCGTCGATGGTTCTATTTTTGGGCGTGTCTTCCCACCACGCATTTACAGGTGAAACTCGTCTAATTTAAGCATGTTCTCTGGCATATGCATGTCTTGGCGGGACGGGCGAGGCAACACAGCTGGTCCCTTGATTCTCAGGAACAGGATTTATAGTACATCTCATAGCTTCAACTTCCGTCCCAAGTGTAACGTTGCGACTCCTGCCGGCGGAAACCCGGCAGACAGAATAAGAAAGCTCGTAGGTAAGTTGCGGATGTCGGCAGCCAACGCAAGCTCTGCCAAGCTCAGATTATCCCCACCGTCAGCTTTGGGTCAGCCGCACGCTGACGCTGACGAGGGTCCAGCGCTATCGGCAACTTCATTTTAATATCGCAGCGGGTAATATAGGTATACGTAAATTATCCGTCGACGGTTCGTTTCCTGTGCTTATGTTCGGGTTATTAGAGTTGGAGACTCGCTCATAAATATCCCAAGCTAAGTCAGGCTTATAGAGTTGTATAGATGGTTTCTCTTCCGCCTTGGAATAGCTTCAGTATATATTCTTCGGACTGCAGAATTCAACTTCTTCTCATAATATTTATTGATTATATTTTGTTAATATTTTCTATAGCTGACAATTTATATTGCCGCTTATATATAAAAAAGGTGACCTCAAAGAAATAATACTATTAAACGCTGTTATTACCTCGAATATCATATATTTAATACTGATTAATTCTCTACTCGACATTTATTTATTTTAATAGCTGTATGACTCTATAATTATATCAATATATCAAAATTCCATCAAGCCTGTTGTGGTACATGCCAACAAATGTGGAAAAAAGGTTCTAAATCGTAAATATAGTGGCTTTAATTTAATATTCCCTTTCCAAATCGCAATTCCTTATCGATAATACGATTCAGAACTATGTACACTTTAAAGTCTGAGATGGCAATGTTGTGGTGTTGTCGGACTGTAAGTGGTTTTGGCCCCGCTGTGCATAGGGTCCGGCTTTAGCGTGATCCCAAAAGTCGCGTCGTCACGTCGCCAACGCCAATTACGCCAGTTACGCGACTTTGATACATGGACAAGTGCAGTTCAAACATATCACAACTAATCACACCTACGAATTCTCCAGCGCATCAATATACAATTATACACATTCTGTACATTTTACTCATTAGACGAGCCAGACAATTTGCTTGCAAATGTCTCCCATCGATCTCTAGACGCGCCCAAAATCCCAGAGAAATCCGCCCCGCGTCTCTGCACGCCTGGCTCAGGAAGATACATTATCAGACTTGCAACCCTCCAGACGCCTGAGTCTCTCAATTCTTGGCTTCTGCTCCCAAGGGCAGAGGTCCTACGGCAGTTGACAGCGATACGACACCATGTACCTCCCACGATCGCTCCTCTCGACCCTCTACCTCCACCTGCAGCGAACCCACCACCCTCTCTCCCCGCCAGTCCTGATCCTCGTGGCCCTCGAGCCCGACGCCCTCTGCGGCTGCCGAATCCTCACCAGCCTCCTCAAGCACGACTATATCCCCCACAAGATCCAGCCCATTGCCGGATTCAACGACCTGGAGCGCGCCGGACGAGAAAATGTGCGCCCAATGCTGGAAAGCCAGGGCGGTAGCGGCGGCGTTGTGGTCTGCCTCGGTGTGGGGGCAAGGAACGACCTAGGCGCCATGCTGGGGATTGACGCGGAGAGCGAGGGCGAGGGCGCGTTCGGCGGCGTAGAGGTCTGGGTCGTGGATGCGCAAAGGCAATGGCACTTGGAGAACGTGTTTGGTGGGGCGCAGAGAGACGGGGTGTTGGAGGATGGCAGCCCGGGACCAATAAAACAGCAGCCGGGAGTAGATAATGGGAAGATTGGGAGAGGTTTCAAGCCGGGGAAGGGAGGCATCATTGTGTTTGATGACGGGGATATCGAGGAGGAGTTGGGACCGGAGAGGGAAGCATATTTTGCCCTTGACGAGATGCCGGCTATAGATGAGAGGGACGACGAAGGGGATAGCGAGAGTGAGGATGAGGATACCCCTATGACTGAGGCTCGACCTGGCCAGAAGAGGAAGTCGTGGTCTGATCGTGAGGACGATGATAGCGATGAGGATGTCGACGACAGGCCGCGGCAGAGGAGGAGGAGCAACTCTGTAAGTTTCACACATGGCTGCCGCGGGAATAAACTAACATAGAATAGTCAAGCTCCATTCCCGAATCTCCCTCACGACCGCAAAGGCGAGGTCTCATGGTCGTCGATGGCCCGAATGGCGTTGCAAGAACAGACTCTCGCTCTGTATCGCCCTCACCAGCACAGCCCGAGAAGCAAGTATCCTCAAGGACACTTAGACGACGACTGATCAAATTACAACAAAAGAATCAAATGGTCCTGGATGCATATTACAGCCTCGGTACCTCATACTCTGAGCCCATCGCTTCCATGATGTACTCTCTCGCCTCGGAACTCGGCCGCGAGGACAACGACGTGCTCTGGCTCACCATCGTCGGCGTAACGTCAATGGAACTCTACGGCCGCTCCGCAACCGGTGTAGCCATCTCCCTTAAAAACTCCTCCAACCGCTCAGGTTGGCGCGGCACCCGTGGCTCTCGCATCCGCCAGCTTCTCCGCGAAGAAGTGCGCCGTCTGAACCCCCCTGACCTCAACGACCGTGCCTCGTTAAACACTAGCACCGGTCTCATTCCTACAACCGCGCGCAGTCCCACAGATACCAGCATTCGGCTGTCTCCCGAGCCGAAATTTCTCCTGATCCGCCACTGGAGTCTGTACGACAGCATGCTGCACTCGCCGTACCTTTCAGCGCGGCTACACGTGTGGACAGATGTTGGGCGCAAGCGTCTGCATAAGATGCTGGCAAAAATGGGCGTGAGTCTCGTGCAGTGCAAGCAGAGCTATACGCACATGGATATGGACCTGAAGCGTGGATTGCGTGCGAAGCTCCTCAAATACTCGGCGATGTATGGACTGGATGAGCTGGTACCGCCAACTGAATCGGATGAGGCAGGAGGGGATAAGGAGGGGTGGGGGTTTGTGAGAAGTTGGGGATGGAGGGCTACGTTGAGCGCGCAAGATGTGGGCGTCGTTGTGGGATCGATCCTGGAAGTGGGGAAGAAAGGCGTAACCACTCTCGAGGAGGGTGGGTGGGACCGCGGCCGCGATGTCAAGGAGATCACCGATGAGAGTGGTGAGGTCGAGGCGGAAGAGTGGGTGAGCCGGTTCTGGGATGCCTACGATGCTCTTGAGAAGTAAGTCTACGTCCACCTCAGCCGCAAGCACACGCTAACATATCACAGCATCGAAGAACTTAAAGCCGCGCTCCCCACTGCGCAACACCTCCACCGCGCCATCCTGCGCACTGGAACTTCCATCATCGAGAAGCGACAGATCAAGCATCTGTCAAGCTTCCGACTCTGCATCGTCAAGGATGGCCCGGATGTAGCACTCTTCACGCACCCTTCTGCATTAACCAAGCTCGCCCTATGGCTGGGCGAAGCGTTCGCGGAACAGGACTTACAGCGCACGGGAAAGCTGGGAATGGGAGGACGAGGTACACCGCTAGTAGTTGCGTGCTGGAATGCCGAGAGGGGCGTTTACGGCGTTGTAGGAACCGGCGGCGGCGGCGGCGAGGGCATGAGCTGGGGGGATAGGGAGGCGGCGAGGAAGAGAAAAGAGGAGAAGGCTGCAAAGGCAAAGGAGAGGGAGGCAGCGAGGAGGATAAAGGAGACTATCCGCGAGCAGAAGAGGGAGGCGAAGCGGAAGGCGAGGGAAGAGGAGGGAGAGATGGACGAGCTGGAGACGGAGAGTGAGAGTGAGAGTGAGGAGGAGGAAGAGGATGATGATGACGATGAAAATGAGAAGGAGCACGGCAAGGGCTTTGGACGAAATAGGTTCGGGAATGCATTCCAGGAGGTTATTGAGGAGACGAATGCGCGGATCAGGGTTGATAGCTTTGAGCACTGCGTCGCTGAGGTGGCTAGGGATAGCTTGAGCGTGTTCTTGGAAGGGCTGAGCATGAAGAGCGTTGTGGGATAGACGGCGGGATGACGGACGGGAAGGTTTGGCGATCGCTTTCCCGGGTTACATGGGGATCATGATGGGATGGAATGGGATGGGGAGGGAGGCATATGGGGCGTTTTTGGTTGGCATGCTTGTTTGGTTGGGTCATGAGCGAACTGTATGGCTTTAGCAAACTGGCGATAGCGGCCATATCAGCTGGTGGTAAATATATGATGGTTTATTATAAGATTTAGAGTAAGAATTGCGTGTAATCATGACCATCACCACATCGGCAGCGTGTGCGGCATCGGCGACGATATGCACCACAGTTGTGCCGCCACGTAATTATGCACAAAGACCTTCTGAAGTCTTCAACCGCCACTATTGTGTGCTTCATGTCGTGATAACAAACATCCTTTTTATAGCCTTCAATAAGGAATATAACTACAAATAGGAAAATAAGAAAATAAGATTGTGCCTGGACACCGCGATCTTCCCATGGGTGAGCGATTATTGTGATAATGCCAAGTAGTTCTACCAATCAAAAAAGGGCGGATTAAGATTTAGGAGACGATTTAGCAGACCCCGAAGCCACGCGAGCGAATGAAGGCGGCCCATTCGGACACCCACCCCGTGATCCGCCGAGACCCTTATCGGTGTGGGCTAGCACAGCGTAAACGTGCGCTGCCCAGCAGGACCGACGACGGGAGACGAGATAAGGCTTGTGAGTTTGTGGGGAAAGGCAACTCCGCATTTATTTCATATCCACAGCTAGAGTACACAGCCACTATTGGGCAACGGAGCGGCTGTAACGTATTATCGAGGATTGTTGCTCATTCTAGACTTTATTCCCTCCTCCAAAATACATGCATTGCTTCTAGGCATCTCTCTCTCTGTGACGAAACCCCTCGGATTGCAGAGCCCGAACAAGCAGAATACGTTTATGCAGCGAATCCAACCTGAGAGTGCACGCGATACCTCGGCCACGGCGCCTCCAACAACCTGCGTAACGTCGCACAGCACAATGGGCACGCGCCCCCTTGCCTCATCCACGACGACAACACCCTCGCCCACCGCGCCATGAATTCACCCCCCTCACCACGCGCCGCCAAGCGCGCGCGCACCTCTCCCAGCTCCCCAAAGTCTCCCTGCACCGTCGCCCCCGCCGCCGAGGCCTCGCCCGATCAGCCCGCCGCGAAGACGGGGCAGAGCAGCAACTTCCGCAACGTGAGCGCCTGCAACCGCTGCCGCTTGCGCAAGAATAAGTGTGACCAACAGCTGCCGAGCTGTGCGAGCTGCACGAAGGCGGGAGTCAATTGCGTGGGATACGATCCGATTACGAAGCGGGAGATACCCCGGAGCTATGTCTTTTTCCTCGAGGCGAGAGTGGGATATCTGGAGGGCTTGCTGGGGGAAGCAGGTGTGCCGTTTGAGCCGCCTGAGACACTGGAACTGGCTTCGAGACCGGGGCCGGAACCTAATGCGCTGAAAGGAGATGACGATTCGAGTACGAACCAGGGCCCAACCGGGAGGCGAGGAACTGGATGGAGTGAGAAACAAGAGGAGGAGGACAAGTTGGATAATTTAGTGTCTAATGTGGGCATGATCTCGGTACAGGGTGCTTCGGACCCACGATACCTTGGCTCGACGAGCGGCATCTCGTTTGCGAGAGTTGTCTTTGCAGCTGTCAAGAGCTCCGTGTCTGGCTCAGGCGGAGAGAGGGGCGCAAGGGCGCCGACGGCGAAGGTGGGCCCCGGCGGAACATCTATGCGGGACTCATTTTTTGGGCTTCAGACTAAGCCAACAATCAAGCCTGCCCCGTTCCCGGACCGCAGCTTGGCGCTGCGGCTGGTGCGTTTCTACTTTGAACATGCGAATCCACAGATTCCCATTCTGCATCGTGGGGAGTTTATGAAGATGTTTGACCTGGTGTATGGAGACAGGAACCATGTGCGCACACCGAGAGAGTCTTATATACTAAACATTGTGTTTGCAATTGGCGCGGGGATATACCTGGGAGATCCTAATACGGAGCCGGACGCACCTCCGACTGATCCGGCGCCAAATACGAGCGGGCTCGGGGCGGCTAATAGGCAGTGCCAGCCGGAAGAGTACCATGCGTCGGCGATTATGCATTTAGAAGCATGCTTGCAGTCTACAGGGTCGGCACCGGAGGGATTTGGTGGGGGGTTGGAGGAGCTACAGGCTGTTCTCCTGCTCGCTGGGTTTGCATTGTTGAGGCCGGTGGCGCCAGGGCTGTGGTATATCACTGGCGTTGCTGTGAGGATAGCACTGGACCTCGGCCTGCACTATGAAGATGGGAAAGACATTGATACCGGGCTTCGCGAGCAAAAAGCAGGCAAGACCGCCAACGGCGACCAAGAGTCGTACGCCCGCGAGAGGGGTAGGCGCGAGTGGATCCGCGATTTCAGACGGCGCCTCTGGTGGTCCACATACTCCTTCGACCGACTCGTGAGCACCTGCGTCGGCCGCCCCTTCGGCATCTCCGACCAAGTAATCACCACCTCCTTCCCCTCCCTCCTCGAAGACAGATACATAACCCCGCACGGCTTCCTGCCAGAGGGCGCACACGAACCCTCTAGCAAACACGTCGCGCACCACTACTTCCGCTTCCGCCTCCTCCAGTCCGAGATCCTGCAGGTCTTGCAGCACCAGCAGGCCCAGGCCGTGCGCGCTACGTCTGTGGACCCACACAATCCCTTCCTACCGGCGCAGCAGGCGTCGCCCTTCCTTGCACCGTTTGGGTCGTTCCGCGCTTGGCGCCTGGATATGGACGCGCGGCTGTGGGCGTGGAAGTCGGCGGCGCCGACGAGGCGCGAGACGGGCGTGCAGTTCTCGCATGAGTTCCTGGAGCTGAATTACTGGCAGGCGGTGCTGATGGTGTACCGACAGAGCTTGAGTGTTCCAGCGCAGTTTGCAGAGGAGTTTGATGGTGCGGCGGAAGTGGGAGCGGGGGCAGTTGGAGAGGGAGAGGAGGCGGTGTTTTTGAAGGTTGCGGAGGCGGGGCAGAGGGTGCTGAGGTTGTACTGGCGATTGCATCGCGTGCACCTCGTTAATTATACGTTCCTTGCTACGCACCAGCTGTTTATGGCTGGTATATCGTTCCTTTATGCCATATGGCATTCCCCGACTGTGCGAAGCCGACTGGTAAGACTATCATACTCCTGAAGTGAATTTAAGTTAACACCACCAGACAATGGATGAAGTCGACTTCAACATTCTAGCCGCAACATCCGTTCTCGGAGACCTGGTGGAGAAGTGTCCCCCCGCCGAAGCCTGCCGCGACGCCTTTGACCGCATGGCCAAAGCCACGGTACAGATGTGTATGTCGACGAGCAGTCTGTCCGCCGCTCCCGGGCTAGCACCACTACGGGCACCCGATGCGCCAGCCGCGACGCCGGCACCGAGGCCCAGACTGCAGTTTGGGTCGCCTGGCGATTTATACACGGCGAGCCCACCGAGTGGAGGAGACTCGGGGGCCGTCAAGAGCGAAGGCACTGGAGGGGAAGGTACTGAGGCTAGACCCCCGAGAGATCATATTATGGATCCTATGCTTATACCCGGCGAGGAGAAGGAGATTCCCTTTGTGGGAGACGCGGGCCTGCCGGTGGAGAGTGGTGATGCAGCATATGGAGGATACGGAGATATGGGGATGAGCGGGATGAATGGGATGGAGTATATGGGTGATGCTGGGGGTGGACTGGAGCTGGGGTTTGGATGGGGTACGGATGGGGAAGGACACGATTTTGGGGATGGGGCGAACCAGCTGGACTTTTTTGATGGGTTCTACTTTGGGACTGGGGTTTGAAAGGCTTGTATGCTGAACTTGATACCAGGGGCTTGTATGTTGGACTTGATGAAAGGAAGACAACGGCGTCTACTGTGGGGGATTGGTGTATCGTATATTTTGAAGAATATAGGAGATTACATAGGTGGTATTATGTGGCAATCAAAATGCCATTCAATTTTGATTATCCAGACTTATATAAGGGCTAATAGCGCTCGCCACCCGATCAACTACCCCCAACCAGCCGCATCAAACACTATTTTTTAGTTCCCCAACCTACTCTCAATCTTCTTCTTCTCCGCCTCCTTGATAGCTGCAATCTCCTCCTTCGTTGCATCATACGCGACGCTAACGTTGTTGAACGGATTCTCCGGGCTCTTTTCAAACTCCTTGCGAATGCGCTCCTTCTTCTGATTCTGCCTCAGTCCAGCTCCACTTCCATCCTCCTCCATCTCCGCCAACCTCCTCTCCTCAAACGCAGCATAAGCTGCCTTGTATCTCCTCTCGGGGTGCTTCTCGACCTTCGCATCGCCACCGCTCGTCAGGGTAAGCGCATCGAGCGCGTTGTCGATACCAGTTGCGTTAAGTGCCTTTGCAGGTCCCGAGGGAGTTTCATCAAGCTGTGACAGGTCAAGGCCACGAGATGTCTTCTTGGGTGCTGCCTTGGAGGACTTTGGTGCGGACTTGAGGGACTTCTCTTCCTCGGCGAGGAGGGCGTCCTTTTCGGCCTTTTTGCGTGCGAGTTCTTGCTTTTTAGCGGCTTCAGCCTCTCTATGGGGCTGTTAGTGGCAAACTACAGTCTGACTGAGCGGCTATACTTACTTCTTGGAGCTGTTCTTTGCGCCGCGTCCCCAGTCATCAGCCTCCGCTTTGTCTTGGGCTTGCTGTGCCGCAGCGGCTTTGGCGGCAGCGGCCTCTTGCTTTTGTGCGTTGCCTGACACCTTTTTGCCATTCTCTCCGAAGTTCTTCTTGCCCGCCATGATTATGAGATGTTGTGTTTTGTAATACGTAGGATGTTTAGGTGTGATAATAGATTTATAGTATTTTGAGTTCGATAGCTGAGATGATGTTTTGAGATGGGAAGGTTTGGAGGGGTAAGCAGTCCTTGGCGGGGTCATTATACCCCCCACATTTGCCGCCTTCACTGATTCAACGTCGGCGACGGGATAATGTTGCTCCGATATTTATAATGCCCCTCGAGTGTTGCATGTGAACACATTCATATGTTAACCGCGACACAGTTTATGTTGGACTTGCACTACAAGGTGATTTTAATCTGAGTCTGAGTGATGCAGAATCAACGCTTGCTCGTAGAATTGTAAGACATCTTCCTCAGCTCATGCGTCTGCATCCAAGCTCACCGCCTTTAGCAATGGCTTGAAGAGTGCCAGCCCGGCGGGTGTCTTTCTCAGCTTGTCACCCAGTGATCCAGCACTCTGGACTGGCGTTATTTTTGTTAGAGAGGGTAAGCAACTATCTTTTGTGTTGGTGATGTGGAATTAATGGTATCCAGGCCCATATGCGCCGGCTATCTTACGGTTCCAGATATCGTTCCCAGCAGCATATCCAACTATCCCACCTCTCATCACGTTCTCAACGGACGTGTTCCACCCTCTGCTTGCACCATTAACCGTCCAGACGTACACTTCATCTGAGGATGATAGCAACGGCATCGTCGTTTTAGAGGATGAGAAGCTCCCCCCTGGTGGCTTCAGCTTGAGACATGGGTTTCCATCCTGGTTCCAGAGGACAAGAACCAAGCCTATTCCAATTACCGAAAGGGATCCCGAGGACAGACCCCAGAGCGCAACTTTTCATGCCACGCCTATTGCCCTGAGCAGTACTTCATCAACATCGCGTGATATGGCTGATCCCGAAGACGGGGTCACAATCTATGAGATTTTGAGATATGTCAGGAGCACATTCGACGATGCCAGTGTGCTTGACGATGTGCCAATAGAAGCAGCTGGAAACTCTGGGGCCTGGAAGGCTTGGCAAGCTCACCGAACCCACGTAGCTCAAGTTGCTCAAGTCAAGAGACTTTCAGGGCTGGGCGTTAACACAGGTTCCCCATCAAAACGGAACCTGGTCCCAAAGACAGCTAGAAAGCCCGGAGAATGGAACTGGGAAGGCGTATGGGAAGTCCGAGCAAAGAAGGGCATTGATCTCAGCGTCTCCGAGGCGTCCCTTTATGGGAATTCGACATCAAACGATGAGCTGGTAGGTCTAGGCACGACGAGAGTTAAGACTTTGTACTGACCAGATATAGATCAATTTCCTCGAAGCCGATGAGGATGCCGTGGAGACTATGAAAGAGAATATGGTCCGCAGTTTAAGAGTGGTATGAGGGGGTTAATGCGCTAGTTGTGGCACGTCACTTCTTTTGCTGGCGCATGCTTCCTATATACAGGCCGCGCCTTCCTCCTCAAGACTGTCCCATTTTACGATGGAAGGCACGACCTGTGCCACCAACTGCAGCTTCCCAGTTTGCAGATCAAAGTCTGCTGGAGGCACCTTCCTTATTATGTTGGCAATAACTGGGTTTTCCCACGACCCGTCCGTTCACGATCAATCTCGACAAAGCATCCCTTCAATATCCAGCTTCGCCATACCAGGTATTGGCATACCAGCATCATTCATCAAGTATTGGATATGATTACTACTGCCGATATTGCTCCCGGCCCAAACAGGATTACTGCAGCCATTGGGGGGCTCATCTTGGTTCCCATTGCGATTGCGGCGGGCATTGCATATCTGGCAATAAAGACGACGGACATTTGGCCTTCGTTCAAGAGGTGGTTTGCTGACTCCTGTTTCCGACATCTATTTTTCTGCTGGCGCCAGAAGAAGACTCCCGAAGACTTGAAGAGCGCGCCGGATTCGTTTTGCGACTTGGAGGGAGTGCAATCGCCACATTTTCAAGCTGGTTCGTCAGCTGAACGACCTCCCTCAAGAGATACACCAACCCGAATATGGCATCCGGATCGTACGAATCGATTGAAATGGAGTTTTGGTCGGACTGGGATGAAGATGTCGAAATTCCCAGCCCCTTGCGAATTGTCAAACGATCAAGCACCAGTGCCAACACTGGTGATGCCGGCGCATCCAGCCCAGGCGCACTCAGCCCACTCCGAGTTGCCAAACGTCCAGCTGCCACCACCAATGCCGATAATTTCATACCCAACCCCCTGCGGATTGTCAAACACCCAAACAAAATCACCAAGACCGATGCTGGGACCAATTCGAGAAAGGTCATCAACATCCCAAGACGATCATCCTCTATCTACAACTGCATCTCTATCTCCCCACCGGATTCCGATAGCGGTTGCTTGACAATACACAAACTGAGAAAACCAAGGCCTGCTGTGCCGAAGCAGACTGCTTACGATTCTTCGCCGACTGAGAACGGTCATGTTGCAAGAGAGATTCCGGGTGGGATGAAGGTGGCAAAGAAGGCCAAGGATCCTAAACTAAGTCAAGAGACCAAAGGGTCTATTCGTTTTCTCTGAGACTTTTAGTGGAATGTGCAGCGGCGTCCCAATTGTACGTAGTCTATCCGAGGATCATGGTTTCTCAGTTCCCAGCCAGGGTTATCAACCCTTGTGTTTCGTTGGACCCTTTAATGTCGTGGAAAACACAACCTTGTGAACAAATAACGGAAAGCTTCTCACTATCTGATCTGCCTGTGTAAACCCTATCCACAAGACTAAATCAATATAGCTTTTCTGTAATTTCGACCATACTTCGTGCATCATCTCTGGTCTTGTCAGCCCCCCAGAAGTCGCCCCGCCAACCGCCTCTCACGTGACCGCGCAACAATCCCGCGTTCGTTGATGTAAACCATCATCAACACCAAAAACGCCAAATGATCTCGATCTGACGATAATAACGACCACGCTTGAGCGCCACCCCATCTCGCCCCAACGGATAAAAAGACGGAGACCATGAAACCGTCGCCGTCGGTCGACCAGCGCCGCCGATCGAACAGCATTGCAGGCCGCGCGAGCCTGGGCGCAAGTGGGCGCACGAGCATTGGCTCTGCGACTGGGAGGACAAGTATTGGGCCTGGCGCGAGCGGAATCCCAACGAGGGCCCCATTAGGCACAAGTCGAGTGAGTTGAATCCAGCTCTGGAAGTGCTCTAGAGCGATACGTTACAATGAGGCGATTCTAATAATGGGACAATAGTTATCGGCGATGCGCGCTTCGACTTCACAACCGAGCTATGATTTCCTGACGGGCAGTGAGACGAGGAAGGAGGGGGAGGGGCTTTCAAGGCCGCCTTCTAGAGGAGGAGGGAGGATGAGGACACCGAGCAATGAGAATTTGCGCGGCTCGACAACGAATCTACCGATCCACAGCGCGACGGCCCAGGAGTTAAATGAGCTGAAGGCTGAGGTCAAGGCGCTGAAGTACAAAATCTCGAGTTCGGCGCAGGAAGAAGAGTTGGCGAACTTGAGGCGAGAGGCCGAGTTACGGGAGGTGAGGAGGAAGGGGGAGGAGGATTTCAGGAAGATGCAAGCTGCAGAAGGAGAGAGGAACAAAGCGGTAAGGGCAATGGAGGAGATGAAGGCGGAAGTGGAGAGGAAGAAGGATGCAGAGATTGGAGATACCGGACGACTCGAGAAGAGAGCTAGAGATGCCGAAGAAGGAAGGCGGGTTGCCGAAGAGGAGGTTGAGGAGGTCAGAACAGAGGCTGAAGAGCGAGTTAGGATGCTCGAGAGGCGGCTAGCGGACGAGCAGAGCCGGACCACGACGCTACAACGCACTGTCCAAGAGATACAACAGGATTCCGAAGCCAAGGATGTGGCGATGCAGGAAGTGCAACAAATTCTGCAGACGAAGGATGGAGAGATTGGAACCCTGGAGGCGGAGGTCTTAAGACTGAAAGCACAAACAGGCGATGTGGACACCCTCGATATCATCAAGCGTGAGCTCTCAGAGCAGGTAACGCACATCCGCACATTGGAGGCGAGCAACCGCGAGCAGGCACGCGAGCTGAAGCACCTGCGCATGCTACATAAGAGCGTCGAGGTGGTGGAAGAGGAGAAGAGGCAGCTTCAGCGCAAGGTGGGACAGATGGAGGACCTCGAGCAGGAGCTTGGCGAGGCTCGTCTGCAACGCCAGAGGCTTGAAGATGAGCGCCTTGCGTGGACGGCGTATCTCGAGTCACAGGATGGAAACGTGGAATTCGAATCACCTGAGGCCCTAGCACGTGCGCTTGTTCAGGAGCGATTGGAGGCAGCGACACAGTTGGAGAAGCTTGGGCGGCTGGAACCGGCCTTGTCGGAACGCGACGAGATTATCAAGGCGCTTGAAGGCGAGAAGGCAGCATTAGCGAGCCAGCTCGACAAGGCGAATAAGGAGGGTGGTGGTGGCGATGTCAAGGCCCGCCAAAGGTTAGAACGGCAGCGTACTCTTGCCCTCAAGGAGGTCGAGTATCTCCGTGCCCAGCTCAGCGCTCTTGATGGCGAGGAGTCCACCATGGAACTCCCATCCTACGATGCCGCAAAGGCGCAGCGCATTACATCCCTTGAGGAAATGGTTGCAGCCTACTCCACCGAAGTAGCTACCCTTCACGCCGAGATCGCCTCTGCTCCCGTCACGACGACTCTGAAACGCACACGCGATGAGGCTCCCGATGAGCAAGAGCGTCTTGGCTCCCTGACGCGCAAGAATAGAAAGCTACAGGATGAATTGTCATCAGCGCAATCCGCGGCACAGAAGCTCACCAAGGAGCTCTCAGTCACAAAAGAGCGACTCACTGCCGCAACGGCACACAAGCAGACGCGCGTCTTGGAATTAAGGGATAACCCTACTGCAAACGCAGAGGCCATCAAGATGTCGACTCTGAACGCTCTTAAAGAAGAGAACGCAGCTCTCGTGGCCCAACTCCTCGCTGGACCAACCACAACCCGCTCCTCCGCATCCGCCAAGACCGTTCCCCTTGCCACGCTCGAGTCCGCACAACGCGAATGCCGAGAGCTCGAGGCGCAAGCGGCGTCATCGAAGAAGGCAATGGCTCGGCTGAAGCAGGTATGGGGTGCAAAGACGGCCGAGTTCCGCGAGGGCATCGCAAGTCTTCTGGGCTGGCGCGTCGAGTTCATGCCGAATGGTAAGATGCGCGTTAGCAGCATCTTCTACCCGGGCACCGAAGACGAGGAGCGCAGCATCGTTTTCGATGGCGAGGCGGGGACAATGAAGGTCTCGGGTGGAGCAAGGAGTGCGTTTGCTGGGAAGATTGCGGAGAGCGTCAAGTTTTGGGTTAGGGAGAGAGGGGAGATTCCGTGCTTGCTTGCGGCGCTTACGTTGGAGTTTTATGAGGAGGGAACGAGGGGCGCTGGGGCGTAGGGGATGGAGATGAGGACGGCTTGTATATAGACTTGAGCGAGGAGTTTGGAGTTGGTCGTGCTGGATGGGTTGGCTACTGGATGAGCCCCTGGGATTTGGTGGCTGGGGATTTCAATTCATGTCTACAGCGAATGGCACCGGGGGCAGTTACCATGGAGACCAGATCTGCCTCACAGCGTAGAATACCAGACTGTGAATAGATGCAAATATATTACCTGTTCAATAAGTTGAACACATATCTGGATTCGGAGTTTCCAGGGTGTTTTCCATTGCAGTCACCAAGTCAAATTCCGCGAAGAATAAAGCTGTTAGACGGCCGGGTTGCAAAATGAGATCAGATCAGATTATCAGTACATATCAAAAACTCAGTCGCTGTTGTGGACATTGCAGACTTATTGATTTCTCTGATAAGCTGCCATGGGTAAGACCACTCGCCTGGACGAGGCGTCACCCTCTTCGACAGCAATATCAAACGACAACAATATGCCAGCACTGACAAGAATGCATCGGTGACAGGTCTAACCAGTGACAGCAACACGGAAGCACTCGAGAGAGGATGTCGGTTTCAGATTGCTCACACCCTACTCAATATGCTCGCACTTGGACGGCGGTGTGGGCTCTAGCCCATTGCGCATTCAACACAGCAAGCATTTTTTAATGAATGGGTCGACAGAAGGGGGTGAGAGGCTGTCTCTTTTTATACATCCTGGAACTGGTGGTGGCTAAAACTGACTGGGGGATGCCAATCTTCTGTTGTGCGTTGATGAGGAGGTGGGATGGACCACTTGCATTTCTGTGCGGTCCCTGTCTCCTGCAGCACCTGTCTGCAATGGGGCATCTGGAAGTCATGTTCTCGACTGCTCTCACTAGCTGTAGTGGGGTGTTGTGGACATACGGAAGCCAGAATAGAGTTAAGTAGCCGGATTCGTGCGATAATAACAGTATCATGAAAACGAAGCTTACAAGTCCTCCAAAACGCCCCCCTCATAAAGCATTATATTGCCTCCTCTTTCCCTCATTCCATCCATATCCTCCCCCCTTTTCTCCGACCCAAAATAAATAGCAACAATATCAGCAAGTATGGTATATTCGAAACACAACACCTTTCCCCACCAGCTCCAAAATAACCCCCAAGACACCAACCGCCAGCCATCCATGCCTCAAAGCGCCATACCATCACTCCCTTAC
>LNAR01001889.1:0-21131 GCA_001630585.1 Pseudogymnoascus sp. BL549 | reverse complement strand
CGGCGAGGACGTAGGTGCGGATGTGGAATTTGTAGGGGTTGTCTGCTAGGAGGAGGGGTGGGTGGATGTATGGCTGCGCGATGAAGTGGCGGAGTTGCGAGGTCATGATGTAGTCGCCCCCATCATGCATGTTTGCGTCCTCATCATCTTCCTCGTCGTCCGAATCAGGACGGTCTGCTTCCCACTCATCAAAGATGGCTTGCAGCGCCTCTTCAGAATCGAAGAGACGGATACCCTGACCGCGATCACTCATACCGGGCTTCAGGATCCACCACTCCTTGTCGCCCTCTTCCTTATCCGCGTTACGCGCGAACATGTCGTGTAGCTCGAAGGCTTCAAGAAGGGCGTCGTCGAGGAACTCGGCGTAGTCGACTTCGAAGTGCACGGTGGGACCGACGGCCTTTGCGAGCGCGGTCGAGGGGTTCTTGGTGCGCCATGCGTCGGCGGTGGCGGAGAGATAGTGCTTGCGGATTAGGGCTTTGCGGATGATGTAGGAGTTTGCGAGGGTGGTGGTGGATTGACTGAGGATGGTTTCGAAGGGGAGTTCTTCGTATTGCTGGATGTGGAGTGTGGGGGAGGTTGAGTCGGTAGGGGGTGCGTCTGGCGAGATGAGGGTGTAAGAGTCTTTAGGAAGGAGTTTCGAGAGAGCTGAGAGGATGAGGGGCTGCACGTAGGTATCCCCGTAGTCGATGACGGCGTTGAAGTGCTTGGTGCCTGATGCAGGGGCGGCGAGCGAGAGATCTTGCATGCTCTGTGGCAGTGAGACCGGGTCTGACTTCTCGGATGTTCTGAGCACAGAAAAGAAAAAGTTAATGCAAAGCGCGTGAGAGAGCAAGAAGCAAAGCAATCGCAAAAAGAATCAAAATCTGCTTGTATTGGTCTAACACGAGATCTAATGCTCTATGCCTTTTCCCATTTCAGCCCGCTAAGTAGTGCCATCGTACTCACAACGTAATCTCGCCTTGTTGCTTCCCTGTTGCATGCATAAAATTCGCTTTCAGTGGTGTCACGCTGTGATATATGTCAGATATAGAACTCCAAGGTCGGGGATGGTTCAAGACTTACCTCGTGAATCCCTCCTTGACTACCCACCCATCATTACCAGGTGGAGCGTCCTCCACACTCTTGTAGACATCCGTGAACCTCGGCGCCCACTTAAAGTTCCTATGCTGATGCGGTATCGGCGCCTTCCCATCACCATTCTGCTGGACCTCTCCTTCCCTAATCTTTTGCTCCTCCTCATTCGCATCCGTCTCGGTATCCTCAACAGCCTCAAAGCAGCTACCCGGGCCCCAGTAATTCTGCAGCATCTCAGTCCAGTAGATCTTCTTGTTCTCAACATCCGGCACAAGCGGCACATTCACCGTGTATACATCGGTATTCGCATCCCAGTTCTTCACGAGGTGCTCCACGATCTTGACGCTCAATCTCGACGCACCCGCAAT
This sequence comes from Pseudogymnoascus sp. BL549, assembly GCA_001630585.1. Classification (NCBI taxonomy): domain Eukaryota; kingdom Fungi; phylum Ascomycota; class Leotiomycetes; order Thelebolales; family Thelebolaceae; genus Pseudogymnoascus; species Pseudogymnoascus sp. BL549. Next base: position 19,686 of record LNAR01001889.1, on the reverse strand, counting down.
AATCTTTGGGTCGTGCTCCCGCGACAAGAATGCATAGCTGAGCGCAATCGCTTTCCGCTTGCATACTGCGGCCTCGAGCGCTCCTCCCAGCGTTCCCGAGCTCAACGCAAAGCACGCCGTGGTATTGCGGCCGTAGTTCGGCCCGCTGAGAACAAGGTCGACTGGGCCGCGCTCCTGGAAGAAGTAGTACAGTCCAATCTGGACACAGCTGGCGGGGGTACCGTCGACGAGGACCCAGTCGTCACCCGCGGGCGAGGGACGTTTTGAAGTTACGCCGTCGTCTTCGTGGAGGGTGCCGGGCCGGAAATACGTCGGCTTCACGGTCTGGCCGATGATATGGGCTTTGCCGATCCAGCTGCGCTGTTCACGTGGCAGGATGACAGAGACGACATGGCCGGCTTCGAGGAGGTTGTTGACGAGGGAGTGGACGTATGGGGAGCTTTGGTTGCTGGGGGGTCCGTCGTCGTTGACTACCTGGCGGGGTTATCAGCGACCCCTCACTCAGAAACCGGAGAGAATTGGGGGCCGGGAAAACCTACTAGGATATGCATATTTGCGGATATTAGATTCTCTGTGAAAATGTTATTCGGCCCTGCAAATTAAAGACGCTTTTGAGTATATTTTATGGTTGCAAATTTTGTATTGTACGGATGGTTGGGTTCCTGAGCGCTCTATCACGGCATCCAGGGACCGGTGGCGGGGAGAGCCAGGCTAGCGAAAGACCCTTGTTGGAACCTTTTTCTCAAAACTGCTTGGCGCCAATTATCACGTGGGAGATACCATCAATCAACTGGCGTCTCAACACTTCTCAGAAACAAACCAAACTATACCATCCGATAAAGGCAAAATATCCTGTTTTTCCAATTGAGAACAGGTCTTGGATTACTGACACTTCTGTGTTGACATTGGACATTTGCTAAAGTCGCCAAGCAATCCAGAAATACCCAGAGTCAGAAAGGAAGCCGACAAGCTGGGCATCCCACAGCATGTGATCACCCGGTTTACATCTCATGAAGCACGTCTTATACGAAACTAATATGAGTCTGAGGTGAATCTGAAGGGTGCTAGGTGGCCAAACCTCAACTTTTATGCTAGAAAACACGCACAGTAACATCAGGGATTTTAGGGGCGGGTGTCATCAACCAGGGACTTTCAGGGACCATTCGTAATTGAATTCGCTCTTTTATTGGCGCAGTCATTCTAGTCTACATTACCAGTATCCGGTAACCATCATCTGGCTCATTCCCCAGTCCATGTTACATTGAACCCCCAATTGGCTCCTCCTTACTTCATATTCTCACCCTCATGCACCCATTTTCCCTACCCTATGCATCCCAGACCCAGAAAGATTTCGTTGCGCCGTCGCGTGTAAAGCCATGAGAGTCGTGCCGTGGTGTATCAGGTTGGTATTAATTGAAAAAAAGAAAGTCGGCCAATGCATCGTCGTTATACAATCAGGAAAAAAAGGGCATCGTGCCCAAGCGCCAGAGACAACAGCGCGGTAAAAGAAGAGCTGGCTCGTAAGTATGGCCAAGGCTTGAACCTGGATACAAAAAAGGCTGCCAAATAGCAGATAAATCCAGGCCACACAGAAGAAATTTAGCCACGGACGCGTTTATGATTTCCGGTCTCGAAAGCCGAAATAGCGTCACTGCCCCTCTTTTGGCCTTTGGGTTTGGTGCGCTGCCAGCTCTCAAATGGAGATGCTGACCCCATGCTGGAAAAGCTCGCCCCAGCCATGTCATCGTCTGACACCTTCTTAGAGCGAGTCGTTCTGGCTACGGTACTCGGCGGTGAGACGGGTGCGAATCTTGGAGCACGTGGAGTTGCAACCTTTTCGGTAAGTAGGGAGGGAGTCGCGAGAGCGTTGCCTTCTTCGATGTCGGTGTCGGCTTCCTCATCCGCTTCGCTGTACTGGCTGTCCCTTTCATCGAGTTGCTTCTGGGTGGGGAACAGAAGACGGGGCTTCATCGAAGATCGGGTAAGAGGACCACGAAGTCTGGAAGGGACGGTAACATCAAGCTCATCCTCAACTTCATCGGCGGCAGAAGGGCGCGAGCCTGCCTCATCCAGATCGCTGAATCTGCGGAAGATTTTCTTGCCACGGCTAGAATTATGTTAGTACAAGTTGAGTGAATTTTAGATCGATTTACTTACAACACGTATACGAGGCCATCTTTGCGCTCTCCATCTTGAGTCTCCTCCTCGGCACCATTTGACTCACGTGGAGCGACTCTCCTGCGCTTGCTTCCCCGTTTTGATGGCTCCTCAGCTGTGATCACCTCCGGCCCATAGAAAGGGTTGTCGGAGCTCGCGTCAACTTCTGGAAGGCGTTCCTTGGAATCCGTAAAGATCGCAATTGATTCATCCTCATCTTCGCCAAATCCGTCGAGTGAAAACCCCTTGTACTTCTTGCCTCGCCTCTTGGGAGATGGCATCGCTTGCTCAACAGTTTCGTGGCGGACTGGGAAGAGGTTTCTGGCGATCGATGTGATGGTAGAAGCTTTGGCTTCGGCGCGCTTCTGTGGCGTCTTTGCTGGAGTTGGGAGCATCTCGTTTCTTGTGCCGATGGAGGAGTAGAAGCCCTGTGGAGAACTGGCACCTCTTGCTGTTTGGGAGGTAGAAAGGTCGTCGCCCAAATGTTTGGGTTTGTTGGTTCGCTTGCGTGAAATGGTGGAAGGAGGTGTAATATTTGAGGACCCAGAAACGCTGCGCTTTGAAGCAGACTGTGGTGAGGAATTCGCGGATCGAAGGTTGTGGTTGGAAGCTGGAGGTGGTGTCTGCGCTGAGCTTTCACGTTGTGATGCGACGCGGGTTGACTTTCTGCGCGCGTAGGGTTGGTAGTCGTCTTCTAGTCCGAGTCGTGGAGTTGGAGGAATCCTAATCCGCGACGTGGGAGGAGGAGTTGTAGCCGCGCCTGCCATGTTGACAAACAAAGGGTTGCGTTTGTGGTTTGTTGTAGGTTTATTCGCGCTTTGCTAGCGATTCTGTGTCCAGCGCGGAGACTGGGAGAAAGATGATCTGTCCAGCAGAAACAAAGCAGCTGTATATATAAATCGATTGTAGTCGACTCCTTAGTTATAAGGAACGTGGCTGGTGGTTTGTTGTAGTCGCAAAACGAATTGCCAAACAGAGGTAACAGAGAATTGAGGTTCTTGGTCGTGGCTTGTTTTGGTTGGTAGTGGATTCGCTAGGAGCGCAGAACAAGATAATTGAACTGGCGCAATGGATATCAGAAGAATAGATTCAATAGCTTCCAATAATGGTCGAACAATAAAGAGCCTTTAGCATTGTTTATTTATTATGGGTGTATTTGTGGTTTGCGCAAAGTTATGATGGTGATGGTATAAATGGGGGGGGTTGATGGGGGATGGGGCTGGGGATGTGTGGTTGTCCCAACTACACACAATGGGGAGGCTGGGACATTAAATTCCCCACTAAGCGACAAATAGAGGAGGCTGAACATGGCCCGTGCATACACCTAAAGTACGCCCCCCTCTCCACCTACACCACCCCAACGGTCAACAGGGCTGAAGACGGGTCCAATTCCCCCCATTCCCCAATCCCACGACGCGTCAACCAGATCCAATTCCCAAAATACACGCGTCAAGTTGTATACAAGTACCATCACTACCCCTCCAGCCCACCAAAATCACAAAAACAAAACCATGGCACCCCCCGCATCCGAGAAGCTCGACGTCTCCGATACCGAGGAGGACCTCTTCGCGTCGCCCTCACGCTCTCCCCGCGCTTCCCTCCCAAAGCCCGCCGCCGCCGCCGAACCTCCCCGCGAATCCCGCTACGACGCCGAAGCCGCACGCACAGCGACACTTGAGCGCGAGCTCGCCTCGCTGCAGGACACAAATGCTGCAATCGAGGGCGTGATCGCGTCGCTTGAGAGTGCGCGGGGGAGCATGGGGACCGTCTCGACGACGGTGACTTCTGCGTCGACGCTGCTGAATACGTGGACGCGCATGCTGGGGCAGACGGAACATAATCAGCGGTTGCTACTGGATCCGAATTGGAAGGGCGCGAGCCAGGATCTGATTGATGCGGAGAATGAGGTTGTGATGCGGGCGCAGGCGGCGGAGAGGAAGGCGGCGGAGGAGGCGAGACGGAGGGAGGAGGCTAGGGCGAAGGCGGAGGAGGAGGAGAGGGTTAGGCTGGCGGGTGGGACTACGAGGGGACGTGTGACGAGAGGGAGGGGAAGGGGGTTGAGAGGGAGTGCCGTGGGGTCGGTGAGTGGACAGAGGCCGGCGTCCGGGCTTGGGCGGACGGCGTCGCAGAGGGGGTCGGGTATTGGGAGGGGTGGTGTTTCGAGCACACGAGGAAGGGCTCGTGGTGTGAGGTGAATGGCGTACGAGAAGATGCTACAATCGCAATTCTATCGACAGTGGTGCCGCTGCTGTTGTGTGCACGCTCAGTACAGAGTCGATCCAAGGACGACGCGAATGGCCTCGGCGACACGATCCTATTGCCAACAGCAGGGCTAGGAGAGGGACATTATAAGCCAGACTACTAGCTAAATGGCTCATGCTGCTAGTATTTCGAGGCCCTGGCTACTGCTAGACTATCCGGTGTCAAGGCCGGATGGCCTTAACATAGGAAGCCCAACGGGGCCTAAAACATCACCATCACAATATACAAGTCACTGCATACATTCAAGAGGTGTTAATCAAATAAATAGCACAGTATGAACTCATATTATAGTAGATTCCAATTTGACTATCCTACTAAGGCCCTAACAGGCAGCTCATTCCAATCCCCTTAAATATCCTCATTCTATCCATTCCACCATATAACAACTCTCAACCCAACGCATCCCCCATGAGACAAGAATCCAATACCAAACTCGCTACCCTTCTTAACATCATAAACATAAAAATCAGATTCCTATCCCTTCAAAATCGCCCGCTCGCTAGCTCGCTCTCCAACAAATGATACCCAAGTGCTACACAAATTATAAACTTAAAAATTTCCCTTCGTCCCGTTCGCGCTCATTCTTTGGGCTCTTCGATAGATCTAGAAACTGATTTAGGAACCTCGGCCTCTTCCGACTCGATTGGTTCGGCGTCAACGGACTCTGCCTCAATTGGCTCATCCTCAACTGCCTCGGCAACAACTGGTTCGGTTTCGACGACAGGCTGAATAGACTCGACTGCTTCCTCTGGGACAACTGAAGAAGGCGGAGCCTCCTGGGCCAAATCGACCGGCTCAGCCTCAACAGCAAGCTCAGAGTCCATTGCATCCTCGACAACTTCCGTGGAAACAGATGCTTCCTCAGTTGCCTCAACCTCAGAAGCAGTGGTGGATTTTTCACTCTCCTCAACGATTGAAGAAGCCTCAATCCCCTCCTGTACCAGCTCCGCTGCTTCGATAACAACTTCCTCCTCATTTACCGGTACCGCGTCGACAGTTTGTTGTTCATTAACAGTATCCTGAGTGGGAACCTCAGTCTCCGCTTCCACAACCTCCACATGCGCCACCTCCTGCACAGGGGCCTGGGCGGGAACCTTTCTCTTCTCCTCCACAACCACAGCCACAGTCTCAGCCACTACCTGCACCGGAGCCTGCTCTGGGGTATGTACTTGCTGCTGTTCCACCTTAGCGACCATCTGCACGGCCGGTTGCACAACATCAGCAGCCATGCGAGCTGCAGCTGCCGCCTCAAACTTCTGCATCTCTAGCTCCTGCAGCTGGAAGCTGTTTACCGGTGGTGCGCTACCAGGCCTTATGGCAAGCATCAGGACGACCAGACTGAGGAGGAAAATCATGATGTTCTTCTTGTCTTGTACGAGGACCTTGGCAGCAGCAACAAGGAGCGTGACAAAGGACTCGTCTTGTTGATGGCGAGCGGTTGGGCGTCTGCTCGAAGCCCTTTCGTGTTGCGGGTGAGGATCATGTTGTGGTTGGTGAACTTGTTCCGGTGCGTGAGCTGGCTGTTCGCCATATATTTCTCTCAACCGCATCGCATCTCTCTCACTCCTCGCAATATCCTCGAAATCGACATGGTTTTCCTCCTCCGGGGCTTCAACTTTAACAGAAGGCATCGGCTCCTCCATAGTAATATGGGGAACCTCTTCAAAATGTTCCTCGTCCTGGGTTTGATGGTTCATGACCGTTTCCGTCAACTCGTTGATCTCCTTCGCGGCAGTAGCCTCAACCCAAGGCGTAATCTCAACATCCACCCTTTCCATCTCCCTCCAACACGCTGCCCAAGCACCGGCGCCCATAAGCCCATTCGATGCAAACAGCTTAACCTTGAAGCTCTTCTTCTGTCGTCCTGGTAGAGCATCGTACTTTCCGAAGCGGACATCGCGGCAACAGATATCGCACCACAGCGACTTGGTAGAACTAACTACCGAGTCCAGGTCCTCGGAATCAGAAGAGTCGGATGATGAGAGCTCGCTGTCGGAGAAGGATGTCGAAGGACCGACGTAGTGTCCACAGGCGAGTATCTTGGCACGGGGACGCATGGGCAACTCCAGTGCAGCACAGAGTCGCTCCTCAAGAGTCTCGTATGAATCCTGGGGATGGGGAAGTAGAACGCCCCGTTCAAACACAGTGTCGCCGAGTTTCTCTTGCAGCAGCTTCCAACTCTCCCGTACGGCTAGAAGGTCCTTTGATAGCACGTCCGGCGGCGCAGTATCCATTATATGGGCATGTTGCCAATGTAATGGGAGAACAGTGACGTGTAATAACACAAGCGGGTGCTCTTCCTTTGCTTTGAATCTAGTTGGGGTTCTGTGCTTTGTGAGCGAAGACTGGAGTTTGTTCGGCGTGCCTGAGCGCGAGCTAGTGATCCTCTTTCGCGACGTTGGCGAGCCGTTGAAGACTGAGGGCGTTGGGCTTGACATTTGCATTGCTCGTACTGAGCTTGGCGTCCGGAATGGAGGACGACTGAGGACTTTGCTGGGTGTGTGAGGTGAGGTTATGGATGAGAAAGACAGCGGCTCCGGTAGCATCGAGTAAGTGTTTGAGGCCATGCTGGGAATCCGAGATATCGTTTCGGGTATGTTGTCCATTTCTTTGTCCAGATCATCCTCCCGTTCATCATGCTGCACTGATCTAGTTTCCATTTGAGCAGATTTGTTGCCAGACTTTGTAAGCTGGTAGCGCCTCTCTTCATCTGTGTTTTGTTCGTCGCTTGAATTGAGACTCTCGCCAGAGCTTCTCCTGCCGTGGCTGAAAACGTCATCTTCGTGATGCGAGCTAGCGGAGCCATCATATGGATCATCATGAATGTCTCCGTTGTACGAAGTCTCCTGGTCGCCCTCGTAACTCATCTCGGTTCCCTCCCCATAGCTCATTTCGGTCTCCTCTCCATATGTTAAATCCGATCCTTCGGTGTAGCAGTTTTCTGTTCCATCGACACCACTGTAGCTCAGGTCGCTTATGGCAGAACCAGCATGCTTATTATACGCATCCTGCTCAATGCTCGTAATAATTTCTTGTGCGGCGGCATGGATGAGTGCTTCGGTATGCTCCTCTAGGTCGGTCTTCTCGGGGACTTCGTCATGATGAATAACTGTTTGGTCCGAGAGATTCCTCTTTGGCGATGCGTGCAGGTCTGTCGAATCGGTGAGACAGGAACCATCGACATGAATTCCAAAATCATCGTCGGAAGGTGTAGGCTTCGCCATTGCTGATGGTTACGGCAAAATTGCCGGTGGAACAACCGTTGAGATGTGAGTCTTTGAGGGTGCAGCAACCCCACCTGTAGATGGCAATTGCAATATGACGCTGGCGAGAAAGATTTCAAATATCGCAATCGTATATAATCGTGTATTCGTTTCAAAAGGAGGAAATATTGTGATCAGAAATTCAACATATATGTGGCCTCCCTGTCGACGAAGATTGCATTCGGAGATGGGGGACATTTGTTGACATGCCGACAGGATGGCACAGCAACCAAAATTGTCTGTGCGCATCATTTGAAGCGCCACCACGTTTCTGGTTATCAAACAGGGTTCTCGATAGGTCCGTGCGTTATTCCAGCGTAAGGGTCCAGAACCTTTCATTTTTACTGATGGTTATGAGCCTCTGGACAGAAATATCCCATTTTAAGTGCTAAATTTGTGAAAATAAACGCTTCACTGGGAAGATATTTTGCGTCTATTCACACAACTTTCATAGCTATCAAGTCGGGCATTTCATCGTCTTATCAAAGCACGTGCTGTAAGCCCAACGATCACTTTTCTAGCATACGTCATTCGCCCTATTTGCCTCCGGTCTAGAAGACCCTTCAACCAGGGGAACAGTAAGTTTGAGATAAACCAAGGCAGGAGAGGCCCTATAAGCATCCAGGACAGATCACGTTCTTCCCAGGGGTTTTGGCGGTATTTATACAGTTTTTTTATCTATTTTTGTTCCCTTCTTCTTTCCTCAGAATCGTTCCTGACTCCCAACTTACCCCTCCCCTCACTATTGCTCAGTATCTGAGCCTCACACATTCACGGTAGGAATGCCCCCCCGCTTTTCTTGTATAGTAGAGACAGGCGGACTTACACATCACTATAATCGCTCACAAATGATACAGATGGGAGGAGATAATGGCGAACAGGTGCCCACACCTGAGAACATGACCATGATGCAGGCCTTCGAGTGGTACGTCCCCGCCGACCAGAAGCACTGGAAGCGAATCGAGTCCCAATTGCCCCAACTCAAGGCTTTTGGCATCGACAACTTCTGGATCCCGCCCGGATGCAAGGCGTCCTCTCCGAAAGGAAATGGCTACGATATTTACGACCTGTACGATCTCGGCGAGTTCGATCAGAAGGGAGGTAAAAGCACAAAGTGGGGTACTAAAGAAGAGCTACTGTCCCTGACGGCCAAGGCCAGGGAGGTAGGAGCTGGCATTTACTGGGACGCGGTGCTTAACCATAAGGCAGCTGCGGATCACAAAGAGTTGTGCCGTGCAGAGGAGGTTGATAGCGAGGACCGCACTCAAAAGGTCTCAGAGCCCTACGAGATCGATGCTTGGGTTGGGTTCGACTTTCCTGGCCGTGGCGACAAGTACAGCGCCCAGAAATATCATTGGTATCACTTCAGCGGAACCGACTATGATGACCGTACCAAGAACACAGCCATCTTCAAGATTCTCGGCGATGATACCAAGGATTGGGCCGAGAGCGTCGATGACGAGAAAGGAAACTTCGACTACCTAATGTTCGCTGACCTCGACTACGACCATCCAGAAGTAAAGGAAGACGTGATAAACTGGGGAAAGTGGATGAGCAAGGAGGTCGACATCGCCGGCATACGCTTCGATGCTGTGAAACACTTCAGTGAAGACTTTCTACGGGAGTTTATTGTGAAGATGGACGAGATCAAGGGAGACGGTTGGTTTTTTGTAGGCGAGTTCTGGAAGGACAGCCTTGATGATATGAGTGAATATCTTCTCCGGATGGGCACGAAATTCTCACTGTTTGATGCGCCCCTCGTACACAGTTTCTCGGAAATGAGCAAGACTCCGGATGCCGATTTGAGAAAAGTGTTTGACGGATCATTGGTGCAAAAAGAACCAATCAACGCGGTGGTAAGTCTTCCCAATTATCACGAACTATGACAAAACAAACAACTGCTTACCCGAGTAGACGCTCGTGATGAATCACGACACCCAACCTTATCAAGACTTAGAAGCTCCCATCGAGCCATTCTTTAAGCCCCTTGCGTACTCCCTCATTTTGCTTCGACAGGACGGGTACCCTTGCGTCTTCTGGGGCGATCTCTACGGCATGGACCCGGCCGGGGAGAAGCAATCATTCCCGCCGTCCTGTGGGGGGGCTCTCTCGGCCCTCACGTTGGCCCGCAAGCTGTATGCGTACGGGTTGCAACAGGACTACTTCGACTTCCCAACGTGCTTAGGGTGGGTGCGGTACGGTACATGGGATAGGCGGTTCGGCTGCGCGACAGTCCTCAGCAATGCGGGTCCAGGTGAGAAGCGGATGCATGTTGGAGAGATGCATGCAGGCGAAGTCTGGACCGACGTGCTTGGATGGTCAGACAGAGAAGTGGTCATTGAGGATGACGGCTGTGGCAACTTTGTTTGCCCAGGTACCAGTGTCAGCGTCTGGGTCAACAGAGATGCGGAAGGACGAGACAGGTTCCGCGAGTTTGACTCAAATGTCTATGAAAACTGACGGATTAAAAGGGGCGACCAAAGATGTGTTTGGTATGGTACTTGTGCAATGCTGGAGCGGACACAGTGATGAGGCTTCCCAAGGACAGGGGTGGCATGTTGGTTCCGGTTGTGCAGATGCGTTTAATAGGCCCGTAGTTGAGGAAACAGCGCTATTTTCAATGATTGAGCTCACCCTCCTCGCACATCTCTACTTCATTGCCACTAGCTATGCAGGGTTCATTGTGTGGTATCTGAGACAAACAATTCCACCTACTGTGATCATCCACTACTGCCCACTATCACAGTCAAGCAGCGGCTAGAGCAGTAGGTCACCCGTGAGAGTCATTGTCAATCATCCAAGGGACACCTCGGTGATCAGATCCGAAGGAATACAGGAAGCTCGTTCGGCAGTTACAACATCATGGCTTTGGCAAACAATCGTCGCTTGACTCGCCAGAGAACATCCATTCTTGGATGTGGCTGCATCTTTCATATAATGATCCTGGGAGCGCATAGCACAATATGCGCTGCATTATTCGAAGGGCCGCGGATTTGGTTGGAGGATGCCAACCTGCCAACCTGCCAACATTCAGATGGGATCTCTGGCCGACGAAAGTACAGTACGGCAAGAAGTCAACGGTACTTCTTTCGGCCTCTTTTGAGTTTCCGAAGCCTCGCGCTGTGGTGGAAGGAGTCGTGATACTGAGTAGAGGAACATTTAGTGGACGGAAGGTTTTGCAGACGTGGCCGTCGACCACAATGTATTTAAGCTCGTTCCCTAGCGCTTATGGGGGAACTTGTCGTGCCCACTGATCCCCATCCCCACTTAGAGCTCAGCGTTAGTTTCCCCCGCTCCGCTCCCGCCATCCGCGCCGCCCGCTACAAAGCAACGCTACCACACCAATGGCTTTCTAATCTACCCCATTAACATGTACTGCGCCAACACAGCTCCAGACAGCTGCTGACTTCACAATTGCACTTGCCTGGTGCCAGCAGTATCCCAGCCTTTCCAGGCTTCCCTTCGCCCTTGATCAACCTTCAGCTTCGACACGGACAGCCGCCCGGATCTGTCGTGTCAGCATAACATGACCCTCGAGACGTGCAACTGGAGATGAGATGCGACGCTGCCCCGCTCACGCTCAGCCCTGCAAGTTTTTCCATCTCTTTTCAGCTCCTGATGAAGAATGAGCTTGTGGTCGGCTGGCAGAGGCGCCGGTAAGATGTCAACCGTTGTGCTCCCAACCCCGAAGCAGATTCGATTCGTGAACAACGAGGGCCGCCCGCCGGCAAAAAGGAGGAGGGTCGACGCCGCGTATGTTGCCTTTACTTTGTCTCCTTCATTTACCTTCTTATATCGTACAACCCTCGATATATTTCATGCTTTAGGAAGGGATTGTGCTAATGTACATGTTACACGTAGATGCAAGACGTGTCGCAAGCGAAAGATACGATGCGACGGAAAACGCCCACAATGCTCGACGTGCAAAGAAAACAGGCACGTATGCTTGGGATATGAAGCTGCTCCATTGAGCGCCGGGCCCTCAAAGATCTCGGATACCAAAAACTTTGCTCACGATGACGCCGCCGAGGATGACGACGACATCATACATGAAGATATCAAACCAAAGATTACCTCCCCCACGGCCCGGCGAGCTGATACGAAACTGCATAGAGTCCTCTCTGAAGAACACAGGGTTTCCGAGGAATCCAACGGTTATGTCGCCCAGTCGCCAGGCGCCACCGCCGATAATACGGCCTACACTGACGATGGCCAAAGCTCTCAGACGCTGAATCGTCGAGTCCCATATTTCCGTTGGTTCGGTCCAACAGCTATTGTGCGGGGATTTAAACAGATGGTAGTCTCTGTTGGTCATCCTGGACGTAAAATGGGACCTACGTCGCTGTCGTCTGGTTAGTACCTTTGTCTATCACCAACCTCGCATACTAAACATATTAGCATCACCACTATCAAACTCCTACAGCCCTGGAGGAGATCCAAAATTTCCAAATCCTCGGCGCTCTTCGATGTCGACTGCAGAGCCACGGAATGAACTTGGGCTACCACTATATGATATTAGTAACTCGGAGCCGGTTCCATCATTGATAAGGCACCTCGTCAAGACCTTTTTTACACATCTTGGATGCAACTTCCCATTTTTACGCAAAGATAAGGTGTTACGAATGATGGATGATAAGCATCTAGCGCCAATTCTCGTTGATGCAATATGCTCTCTATCTGCCCGGTTCTCAGATGACCCACAGCTAATTGCCTCTCTTGGGCCCAAGCGAATAAAGTCAGAATATGGCCAAGCATTTGCACAGCGTGCTAAGGCCGTCGTCACAGACACCTTCCTGTGTCCCACGGTTGAAGCTTTACAAGCTTGTCTACTGCTCGCGTACGAGGCTTTTGGCGATAACAAAGATAGCGCCTTGTGGATGTACACCGGATGTGCTATACGTATGGCATCGGACCTTGGACTGGAAAAACTAGATGGAATCCGCATCCAAGGCGGCCGACTGCCTAATTACTCTCCGATTCACAATGACTTTAATCAGCGCCAATCCGATGGCCTTTCAGACGCAGATAATGAGCAAAAAGCATCGGAACAGGAGCGCATCGACACTCTTTGGGCCATTTTTACACTTGACAGGTTCATCTCGTCTGGGCTGGGACGGCCAGCGACGATGCGGAGGGAAGACTTTGAGTTAGGGCTGCCTGTCATCACAATGCTGCCGAAAAGTGACTGGCCGGCGCCCCTGCCAGCTCTGATCCAGATTATACACCTCTATGGCAGGGTATCAGATCTTTTGAATGGCATCAAAGGGACAGAGGACATGACAGAAGGGAAATTGAAAGGCCTTGAAGACATATCAATGGAGGTAACGGCTTGGCAAGAATCGCTGGGTAAAAAGCTCGCGTTCAATTTGGGAAATTTTTCACACTACGACAAGGCTGGCGAAGGAACCAACTTCATATTACTTCATTTCTGGTACCATACACTCATCATGGTTGTGTACTGCCCTCAGCTATGGAACAGCGCAATTGCCCAACTACTGCCGACTGACAATCACCGCAAGCTAAGTATGTCATCAGCTAAAACAATAGCAGACATACTGGCATTCGCATTTACAAATGAGTCAAAGTGCTTCATCGGGAACCCCTTTACGAGTCAGCCCATGTACTTTGCCGCTTCTGCATTCCTCATGGAAACGAACATTCAAAAGGCGTCGTCGCCTGCTTCTAGAGAAGGGACCCCTCATAGGGATATGAAGGCTGCCAACAAAGCATCTGTAAACGTTAACATAAAATGTGAACCTCCGCATCACAATACGAAACAGGCTAAAGTGAAAGCTCAATCCAACCCCAGTCAGGATTATCAATGTTGTTACAAAGCCCTTCAGGAACTGGAAAAATATTGGGCTGGCACAAAATACATATTGACTGCCCTCGACCAGAAAGCTATAGGCATTGCAGATCCAGAGGCGTTCACATCAGAAGAATGGGAAAGCACGAAGGTTCGACCGGGCCCTGTACAAGATTGGAAACGGACTCTTCCTCCTCCATTTGCACAACCGTCTCCTAGCATGAAGTCTATGGCTCCGAGTATATCTCCAAAGACCGAAGGATCCGCGTCACCTGCTGTAGATTCTGGGGCAAATCAGCCTATCTGGTGGGCATTGACGGGAACTACGAACTCTCCCAACTCAAACGTAACTTTGATGTTTCCGCCGGCACCTGGTGACGCTGTATCGCCGGCTCCGCCGCCTGTAACAGGACCAACCCAAAATAAGTTTTATGATCCTATTCGTCCTAGCGTCCCAGAATCCACGAGACCAACGAATATAACAGCTCCGTATCCGTCATACAATTTGGGCTATTCCCCACCTCAGCCGCAGCACATTCCAATACAGCAAAGCATGGCGCCACCAACACAAAAGTACAATATGATCGACGATAGCCACAGGGATGCAGCAATGCTTATTGAGTTAAAGCAATCGCCTAACCCCTATGGAAACCGCATCGCCCCCAACCCTTACGACACGATGAGCAGCCAGCCTTCGGCGGGCCCCTCACAGCACATGGCGCATGGGCTCTATGACGGCCCTGTGAGGTACGATTATGGGGCGGTGCCCTTTGGCACCATCACCGAGATGCCCTACCAGGGCTACGGCGTAACTGGTTACTTCGGCCCTGGCATGGACGGAGTTACACTGGGACCAAGTGACATGAACTTCACGACGCGAGATATCGATTTAAGCAACATAAACGACGAGTTCTTACAGATTTTGGAACATGTGCACTATCTACCAAACACCGACTTCAACACTGGCGGTGATGTAGGGCAATATAGGGGTAACGGGGAGTAAGGGGAAAAAGGAGTAATGGGGACAATGAGGAGTAATGGGTAGGTGGGAGGCTCACGAGGGTGGAAGGGGATGGGTGGTCGGTGTAATCTGGGGTATGGCCGCCATTTAGTTTCTGTTCGGAAGTGGTGGTTGGACATTTGAATACGATCATGACTGATATGAAACACACGGCTTCGCCGCAATAAGTTTTCTATTTTCATTTCACATGTAGATACCCTTTTTTCAATATCGTACTCTCTCAATATCTAAACATTGACTATTAATCACACCGTGCTATACTTTAACGGGCCGTTCCTCTGAGAATTGAGACGGTTTGGGTGCTCTGCATATCCATTTTGGGTTTAGTGTCACATTGAGGAGCACGAGGAAGGAACGAGGACGCATATCGTTACCAACTATATAATTATTCTTAGGCCAAACATAACCAAATCTTGATCACTCTCTACCCTAGATACAGCAATATTGTAAAAGCATTAGCAAACATACCGTTTGACACCTCAGGAATTTATAGCACCTAAAGCCTCTCTCCTCTCCACTCAGAAACCGAGAACTCCGTCGTCGGTTCTCCACAACTAAAGCAGCCGCGACCAAATAGATCGCAGACATGCATCTCAATGCTCAAGTTGTGCTCAAAACAGGCCTTACTGCGTCATTGCTCGCTGACCCCATCGTAAGTAATGTGAAGCCTGTGTCAACGCGTTAAATGACACCTCAATACCACAATCAAGCTTCAGCTCTTTAGTCCTAGCCATCGCGATACCTCACGGCACCAGGTGCCGTGATTGCAACCTTCCTATGTGAAGCAGGATCCCCGCAGCCTCATGCGCACTGACAACCTCGGAATGAGTGCGTCGGTATGCGGGGTAGCTTCGTGAGCGGCATGCAACGTACCCTTGAGTCTCATCATGAGATCGGCACGCACTTAAAGTGGAGAACGGAGCTTCGATCTCAACGCTCGATAGCTTCAGTGACGTGCCGATCTTGTCCCAAATCTTTCTTCATCCTCCGCCCTGTCCGCTCTGTTGATTGCTCGGTGGAGTGCATGGTGAGCTGCAGCGTCTCTTTCGTGTCTAAGAAGGGCCGACGCGTACATGATTATGCGTCAGGGTGTCTATATAAGAGATGGGCTCTATATAAGACATGGGTGGCGCTACTGATGGAGTATGCTGGAGTCGGCACTTTCCTCAGTAGCAGGCCATATACGCAGTAACTAAGGCATAATGTTTTCCTCCGCAACGCTGGCATTTCTGGCAACCGTGCCTGCTCTAGCGGCTGCGCAAGCTGAGCGAGCCGTAAGTTCGGCCAATATGCACTTTGCTTATAACTTCGGTCGCGGGGGCACGTACTGATATTGTCCAGGGTAAACTTCCCACGTTAGGATGGAACTCCTGGAATGCCTTTATGTGTGATGTCGATGCCGACAAGGTTATGACTGCAGCAAATGAGATTGTTCATCTTGGTTTGAAAGACGCCGGTTATGAATATGTTAACAGTAATTCTCCCATATTCCTCTTTCATAAGAATTTCTAACACCCCACAGTCGACGACTGTTGGTCTATTAAAGGCGCTCGCGACGAGACCACCCAGCAAATCCGTCCAGATCTCACCAAGTTTCCTGACGGAATTAATGGCATCGCAGACAAAATCCATGCCCTCGGTCTCAAAGTGGGCATCTACTCCTCCGCGGGCACCGAGACCTGCGCTGGATACCCCGCTTCCATCGGTTATGAGGACGTGGATGCAGCCACTTTTGCTGCATGGGGCATCGACTACCTTAAATATGATAACTGTAACTTCCCCTCCAACTGGACAGACCCCTATGACAGCTGTGTCCCTGATGGGAGCGCCCAAGCCTCGACGAACGGGACATGCCCAGAGACCAACCGCACCGCCCCTGCAGATTATGACTGGAGCACCTCCAACACAGCCGAGCGCTTCCGCATCATGGGCGACGCATTGAAGGCGCAGAACCGAACCATCCACTACAGTCTCTGTGAGTGGGGGACCGCCAGTGTGCAAAACTGGGGCTCAACGGTGGCACCAACGTGGCGCATGAGCGGCGACATCACGCCGGAGTGGTCGCGCATCACGCAGCTGCTCAACATGAACTCATTCCTGATGAACTACAATGATCACTGGAGCCATAGCGACCCAGACATGCTCGAGGTTGGCAACGGCGTTTTGACGGATGAGGAGAACCGCAGCCACTTCGCTCTGTGGGCGGCGATGAAGAGTCCGCTTGTCATCGGGACCGCGCTGGACAAGCTGAGTGCGGCTAATGTGGCTGTCTTGAAGAACAAGTATCTTCTTGCCTTCAACCAGGATGATGTCCATGGAAAGCCCGCCACGCCGTATAAATGGGGTGTGAACCCAGACTGGACCTTCAACAACACGAATCCGGCGGAGTACTGGAGCGGGACGGGCAGCAATGGGGTGCTTGTACTTGCATTTAACTCTCTCAATGCCACGGCAACGAGGGAGATCAAGTGGAGCGAGGTGCCGCAGCTTGAGTCTGGGGCTTCGTATCAAGCTGAGGATATCTGGACTGGCGAGACCCTGGGCTGCACCAAGGACGGTATCTCCAAGGACGTGGCGGCTCATGATACAATTGGGTTTTTGATCGGTGAGAAGTGCTGAGATCCTATTGAGAAGTAGTCACCCAGTTGCTGGTATTAAGGGATAATTAGGGGGTAAAAGCGTGCGGTAGCTATGAAAGGGACATCCAAATATTCACCATGTTACGTATCCCTATATAAGACATAGTATCCAAGTCATGTTCCCTTTAATTGTGTTTTTCCTGATATATTGATACACAAGAGAAATGATATCATGATGAATTATTTGTCATAGAATATTTTAATCCCTCTAAATGTAAATAATGGTCATCAGTGATTTTTTATGAAATGCGTTTAAAAGTTTTATTTTTATTTTATCACGCTCATCCAGTATATACTATAATTTTTTTGGACCATGGGTGTGCAAGATCTTTCATCTAAGCAAACCACTGATCAGGGAGTTCCTTGTGGCCACCAGACTCGCCAACATTGACCTTGTTGTTCTCAGACGCGAGGACAATGGCCAGGACACGCACCCACTCGTTGGTGCGGTTTGAGAGACTGGGAGAAATTCAGCACGGAGCCCAAAGTGTGCAAAGATTGATAAAATAAAACAAACTTACGCATGGATAGGGCCACGCTGGTAGACGACATCGCCGGGGTGAGCGACGGTCTCAACGACGTCGCACGTGGGCTTGCCGTCCTTGACCTGGAAGGCTTCAGGCTTGGGGGCTAGGACGCTGAGGTTGCCTGTGATGACAGTGAGAAAGTCGGTGGAGGTGGTGCGGTGCTATGAGGTGTAAGTGACTGGGGCTGTTTTTCAACGGCAAATGGTAAATGGTACAAAGACTTACGAGAGCACCCTCGGTGTTGGGGGCGATGTCGAGGTAGTAGGCCTGAAGGCCGCCGGGCATGACGATGCCAGCCCCTGGAGCCTGGTCGAGGGGAAGATCGCCGCTAAGACCAGTGAGCTTGAGTTTTGCCAAGGAAGCTTGGTGGGGAGTGGAGTGGAACTTACTGGCCGTCGTTTTTGATGGGGAAGTGCTTGCTGTTGCCAATGAGGGCGCGTCTGAAGCTGCCATCAAGGAGGGACTCGACCTTGAGGTTGTCGACCTTGACCTCGACGCCGGGCTCGATGGAGCTGTCGTTGGCGTGCTGGGAGGGGAGGGACAGGTTGGAGGCGGTGATTCTACGGGGAGCGGGGAGGTTGTAGGAAGCGTCGAAGGAAGACATCTTGGAGGTTTTTATGTAAAGTGGTTTGAAAAAATGGAAGTGTGTGTAGGTGTGAGAGTAGATGATGATTGTAATGAGACGAGATGGATTGAGGAATAGCAACAACTTAACTTGGAATACTTCTCTCTTGTTATACTTGGACTCTCTTGGATGATAGTATTAATTAGTCAGTGCTGAAGTTTGCGCGGTATTCAACGTCGCATTATTCAGCAAAGATCTCCTCGGAACGCTTACCAAGAAGTTTCCTCGGTCAGCTATTAAACCCCGAATGCGCAAATCTGTAACACTCTAAAGCGACGTAGACCAGACATTGGGCCAACGTGTAAGCCCCGTAACTATGGAAGGATTGACTATTTGCCAAGATTAAGTAAGCGGGTGTTAGCAAGCAGGGAGGACAAGGCACGGCCCTTTAGTGGCTTGTATTAGTGCATCTGGGATTCGCGAGTAGATTGGCATCCAGTGGATCATTTATCACATGGTTCTGAATATATAATTTCAATGCCTGGATTTGACCAACATTTATAAACTGTAGTGCTTATACAGCAACTACTTCAACCCGCTAATAAGATACAAACTATACAGCCCACTCACAACATCTCATCTTCAAGCATACTCCCATCCTCCCATACCCCCCTCACCTTCCCTGGCCCCCCTCCCCTCTCCGGGCCCTTCACATCCTCCATCCCCTCCGTCCAAACCCCCCACACCCACCCCCCCGCCCTCTCCCCCAGCCTCAAAAGCGACCACCCAAACGCCGGCCCATTAATATCATAATCCCACCCCGACGCATACTTCGGCTTCCCAATCCACGCATACGCCACACACTCCGCTATATACAACATCATTCCCACGAACACCAGTAACCCAAACCACGTCAGTCTCGCCCCCAGGATCCGCGAGCGATCCCGGAACCACAGTCGCGGAAGCGGGATCGTGAGGTGGTACACGCTACTCTGCGACGCGCAGTGCGCGCATACTGGTGTCGCTCCCGGAGCCGCGGTGATAACCTCCTTGGCCACTGCAGGCGGCGCGGAAGAGACGACTTGCTCAAGCTTCTCGATTCCCCGCTTAGCATCCCTTATACTCTCTAGCCCGTGATGAAGACCCCGCTCCATCTTAACAAGCTGCTGCTCGCTAAGCCTCCTCTCCCTCGCACCAGCGCTGAGGGGACGGCCTTTGTCATCATGGTCTGGGACGTCGGGGATGGGTGGGTCCGCGGGCGGAGGCGAGGAAGAGAGTAGATCGGTGAGGTCGTCGAGCGTGCTATCATCTATAGCCGCTTCGTGCTGAATTCGTAGTAGATCTGCGGCTGCAGAGGGTGGGGGTGCGGAGTTTGTGAGGCGTGGCCGCGCGGCGCGAGCGGTGGGTTTGAGACGCTCGATTTGGGGGTTTTGAGCGGATGGCTCG